>JAOPHQ010003981.1:2500-30000 GCA_030340625.1 Merluccius polli
GAGCAGCGGGTGTGAAGGAGGCCGGCTAGACTTTGGCCTTGGAGATTTGAACAGCGCTCACCGAGCTGCTAATATTACAGCTAATACTACAGCTGCACCGCCATCTCCTACACACACACACGCACGCATGCAGACACACACACACACACACACACACACACACACACACACACACACACACACACACACACACACACACACACACACACACACACATTACACATAGGCATGCACACATGGGAAGGTAGGTACAGACACACACACTCATACACACAAGCTCTCACACACGCACGCACACACACCACCAGCCGTTCAAGGATACAACCAACTCATAGGAAGCAGTGAGATGTGTATGTGTGTGTGTGTATGTGTGTGTGTGTGTGTGTGTGTGTGTGTGTGTGTGTGTGTATTGCCGCAAGGACAACCTAAAACTTGGAGGATCGATCCGGCAACTGTTGGCTTTGCCAGACAACCCTGCTCTGCCTTAAGCAAACTGGTGCAGTGTGGGGGTACAGGAGCCCCCCCCCCCCAGCCATGCAAAATGGAGGCTGCCAGGAAGTTGAAGTCGAGGTGAGAGCATGTGACTTGGGCTGGGCGCAACGAAGAGGTGGAGTAGAGGAGAGGCAGAGTGGAAGATGGCGGGGAGGAGGAGGAGGAGGAGGAGGAGGAGGAGGAGGAGGAGGAGAGGGATGGGAAAGTGGGAGTGTGTCTGGGGAGGGAGGAGGAGGAGAGGGAAAGTGGGAGTGTGTCTGGGGAGGGAGGAGGAGGAGAGGGAAAGTGGGAGTGTGTCTGGGGAGGGAGGAGGAGGAGAGGCGAGGGAAAGTGGGAGTGTGTCTGAGGAGGAGGAGAGGTGAGGGAGAGTTGGAAGAGGGGGAGGAAGAAGAGAGGGGAGGGAAAGTGGGAGCGTGTCTGGGCGGATGAGTAGACAGATACAAAAATGGACAAATGATGAGAGCTAAAAGGAAGGGAGAGATAAAAGAGTTGGTGATGATGAGAGAGAGAGAGAGAGAGAGACAGAGACAGAGACAGAGAGAGAGAGAGAGAGAGAGAGAGAGAGAGAGAGAGAGAGAGAGAGAGAGGAAGTGATATTGTGAGGAAGAGATATGAATGGGTTGAAGGTGGACTGTGTTAATGCGTGTTGGCAGCCCTGCCCTCTTAGCAAAGAAAAAAATGGAAAGCAATTTATTATTATTTTTTTTTCTTTTAATCTCTCCACCTCCTTCCATTTAAGTGATTGTGGACTCATCGTTGTGTGTGTGTGTGTGTGTGTGTGTGTGTGTGTGGACTCTGAATTGAAGCTGCCCCCCCCCCCCCCCACGTTCCTCGATCATTTTTATGAATACTGTTGTATTCAACTCTATGTTCCACCTTGCGCACACACGCACACACACAAACAAACACACACACACACACACACACACACACACACACTGTGTATTTGGTTCACTCCACCGTGGATCAGGATTAAAGGATTTACAGCCAGGGGAGAGGCCAGTTCCCCAGCAAGTTACATACACACACAAGCACACACGCGAAGACAGGCACAAGTACGCGCACACACACACACACACACACACACACACACACGCACACGCACACACAGGGAACATTGTAGCAGGCTAGCGGAGCCTGGTCATGGTGTGTGTGGGAGTAACAGGTTGTCCACTCCCAGCAATCTCCCAGCATGCTTACAGTAGAGCCACTCGTCTGGATGATTGGAGCTAATCTACAGGCTAACCAGCTAGCGAAGACACACACACACACACACACACACACACACACACACACACACACACACGCACACACACGGAGCCGCCGCTTCCCCGTTTAAAATTCACAATCAATAAACAAGTCGTCACGTCCGGGTTGGTTTCTATAGGCAGGTCCAGGTCTCAGGGGTCCAGTTTTAGAGGTCCAGGTCTCAGAGGTCAAGGTCTCAGAGGTCCAGGTCTCAGAGGTCAAGGTCTCAGAGGTCCGGGTCTCAGAGGTCCAGGTCTCAGAGGTCCAAGTCTCAGAGGTCCAGTTCTCAGAGGTCCAGGTCTCAGAGGTCCAAGTCTCAGAGGAGAGCTTGAGCTGGCCCCCACGTTGCAATTAGATTAAACAGCACTCACTAATCCTAACGCATACAAAGGGGCAAGGGGAGAACCAGGGGGGGGGGGGGGGGGGGGCGGGGGGGAGAAGGACCACATGCATGAGACACACCGGGACCCTGCTCCCAGCATGGTCCATGGCACTATGCATAGCCATTCATTCATCATTGTATCATTGTATGCTCTTTACCTCGTGCAGGGAATCAACGTGTGGAGAGACATACACACTTCTTCTGCTTGTTACGCTGACACAGGTTAAATTACAACCTCTTCATGTATTGGCAATTTATGAAAAAAAAGCGATTTATGCATGTAAGAATCTTTAACTAACAAGGGATGAACTGGTTGACCCCTACCGTACAGGAAGCCACCGGTTTGGCAATACTTTGCTCCCAAATGTTACAGCCATTGTGTGTGTGTGTGTGTGTGTGTGTGTGTGTAAGAGAGAGGGGGAGAGGGGAGGAGACAGGGACAGAGAAGGAGAGAGACGGAGGGGGAGAGAGACCACAGGCACTAGAGATGCCTGTGGTACTTTGTCACCAGAGGAGGTGAGCTGATCCCTTTTTGTACAGGTGTGTGTGTGTGTGTCTTTCTGTGTGTGTGTGTGTGTGTGTGTGTGTGTGCATGTGCGTGTCTTTCTGTGTGTGTGTGTGTGTGTAACCAGGCTGGGCTACAGGGCATCACCTTGGCAGAGCTTATAAATCACTTTCATCCTGTCCTCAGGGTACCGAGAGAACACAAACACACACACACACACACACACACACACACACACACACACACACACACACACACACACACACACACACACACACACACACACACACACCTTTTCTTCACACATTTGCTCTACAACACATTCCCTACACAGGGAACAATATCATACTGTTGCTTCACAAAACAGAATCATACTTTGGTTGTACTGGGCAGCTTCCAGTATCTGATCAGACAATGCGGTTGCGCTGGAGTGTTGTTTTTTTTTAAATCGACTTCATGTTGTGAAAATGTTTGACGTTTGGCCGGGCAGCAAAATGGCGGTGGCGGCGGCGGTGTGAAAGCCCGTTCCCATGCAGATCATCCACTTGTTAAGCGGACAGCCGAGGCACTCATGTGGTGAAAGAACGCCACAAGTCGACTTGGCAAAGGAGCTTAGTGCGCAGATTACGTGGCGCCTAGTCGGTCACGTAGAGATTATCTTCCAATATTACACGTCAAATTATCCCGTCGTGCTGACAGCTCATTAGGCAGTTGAACTTGGGGGAAGAAGAAGAAAGTAAAAGTCAGGGGAAAAAAAAGAAAAACGTGAAATCTGTTTTCGAAACGAGTTCGAAAATATTCCCTACTATTTACCGCGTGCATAATTAGAAGTCGTATAAAAAAATATAAAATAAAGTTTGCTACAATGCTGACCTTTACAGAAAGTCCTTCTTGCTTCCAGATATAGATTCTAGATTATAATACAACATGGATGATGAAATGTTAATATAATGTATTCATCCCTTTACATGTAGTGCAGGGTTGAGGAGGTTGGTGTGTGTGTGTGTGTGTGTTAGATGCCTCATAGATTCCTGAGCATGAATACAAGCACAAGGATGCTGCTATGGTTTTGGTAATGCATTGGCTCCAGCTAGTCAGGACACACACACACACACACACACACACACACACACACACACACACACACACACACACACACACACAGACTCATAAAGGCGCACATACACAGCCTCAGGGAACCACAACAGTGTAAGATTTTAAAGATTTAGCATCGACTTGAGGCTGCATGTCACACCTTGTCGCAGTGTGTGTGCGTATGTGTATGGGTGTGTGTGTATGTAAATAAATCATGATGCTTTGTTAGTAGTATATGGAGCAGAACCGAGTTTACCCATCACTCTATTCAGGTTTTGTTTGCTCATATGTAGAATCCTCTCCTCCTTCCCTCTCCTCTCCTCTCCTCTCCTCTCCTCTCCTCTCCTCTCTTGCCCCCCTGCCAAAACGACTCCATAAAGTAATGGCGATGCCTTTATGACCCTGATTTGTTTTGCTCTTGTTTTGGTACAAATTAATCAAATCTCTCATTAGTCAATTCATCAACCAATACCTGAATGCTTTTTGTTTTCATTATTTGCCTAGGTGCTTACCTGTTCAAATCCATGCTTTGTTCTTATGGCTGATCTAATTAGAGATCTTATATCTACCATGAATCTGCTGTAATTCTAAATAATAATTTAGATTTTTTTTTTAAAATCCTAATCCTGCATTCTTTAATGATATTGTTTTCTTTTGCCGGCTCAATATTGCACACTGACTGTACCTGAAAGGGGGAATTCATCAAGGTTGTCCTTCCCTACGTTTCTCCCCCTTGGTTTTAGGTTTTTGGTTCTGGGGTTTGTTATATCCATAGTGTCAGAGGATGGGTTTGTTATATCCATAGGGTTAGAGGGTGGGTTTGTTATATCCATAGGGTTAGAGGATGGGTTTGTTATATCCATAGGGTTAGAGGGTGGGTTTGTTATATCCATAGGGTTAGAGGATGGGTTTGTTATATCCATAGGGTTAGAGGGTGGGTTTGTTATATCCATAGGGTTAGAGGGTGGGTTTGTTATATCCATAGGGTTAGAGGGTGGGTTTGTTATATACATAGGGTTAGAGGGTGAGTTTGTTATATAGTGTCAGAGGGTGGGTTTGTTATATCCATAGGGTTAGAGGGTGGTTTTGTTATATCCATAGGTTTAGAGGGTGGTTTTGTTATATCCATAGGGTTAGAGGGTGAGTTTGTTATATCCATAGGGTTAGAGGGTGTGAAGCCCTTTAGACTGAATGGGAGAATTCTGACCTCATCTTTATCACGATTGGTCCTCTGCTCTTACTGCCAAAATGACTTCTATGATTATAAATTATAATTATAATGATTATATTATTATTGGTAGTAGTGATAGTGGTGGTAGTGGTAGTAGTAGTACTAGTCATAGTAGCAGTAGTAGTAGTATGTAATAAGATTATATAATGTAGTGACTGTATCTGTATGATTGATTTAAAAGACAAATGAACAAAAACATTTTGAACCGCCATTCGTCTGTTCATCTGTTAACTCATCCATACGTGAAGCACAAGCTGTTGGACACGTCTCTCACCCACAGGAGCACAAGTGTATCTCTAAACCGGCACAGTGAAGAGCGAGTGACAACGCAGTCAGATATGAGGCGGAAAGGGAGAGGGAGGGAGGGGGGGAGGGGGGGGAGAGAGAGAGAGAGAATAAATAATCCTGTACCAAATGTCTCCAGGAGATGTACAGACAAACCGCCCCACAGAGAATAGCAATGCATGAGGAACATGAGCATGAATGTTCCTGCAATTGACATGATGAGAAAATGAAAAAAGATTTAGAAATAAATTTAGACAGACAGAATAGAGATAAATCTGTGAAGCGTTTTGTTTATGAATGTGTCATGTTGTAACAGCACTGTGTGTGTGTGTGTGTGCAAACCTTGGTATTTTTAGCTGTGACGATGAAGCTCAGTGCATCTGGTACCTCTAGCCCTAGGGAACACACACACACACACACACACACACACACACACACACACACACACACACACACACACACACACACACACACACACACACATATGTGATATACCACACAGTAGAATGGTTACATATATTTGCACACACGTGTTAACACATGCTCACAAAATTAGTAAAAGAAAAACATGCATGACCTAACACATCACAGCTTGCTCTGATGTGTTTGTGTGTGGCGTTTATAATTAAAATGCCTGTACGCATGCACACACACACACACACACACACACACACACTATGCCGTCAGGATCGTGTCATATTACGTGCGAACCAATCAACTGAACGTGTCACATCCGCGTGCTTTGACGCCTGCGCAGCAGACAGCGCCTGACGTGTAATGTAGTTTCCTCATTGACTTATAATAGTCCCCCGTTCACGCGCACGTTCACGCGTGATGATTGCTGCACGCCGGTAGTCACACTACGCGTAGTGACTACGTGTAACATTCATGCGTTTTTTCGCGAACGCACGCATTAACGCTCGCATGAAGATAATTGAACATTTTTGTCAGGCGCTCACACGTACGCGGAAACGACGTGCGCAAACTCTGTCACGCGTAACAAGAAGCTGCGTACGTATGAAGCAGCGTGCGCACGTCTGCCTGTCACTGTTTGACAAATGTTGTTACGCGTTCACACAGACGTGCGGTCGCATATTCTGATGCTGCGCGGCCGGAAGTTGATCTGCACGGCGCGCACACTACGCGTCACATGAACGTGTAGTGTAGTGTTCTGTGTTCCATTGTCATCCAGTAGATGGTGCAATCGGTCCAATGCGAGATAGACATGGGTGGATGACGTGACATGGTGACAATCATCTCTCTCTGACCAAGAGGATTCCTCTTTAAATCAGGACTGTCCACACATACTAGGGATGGGCATAATTAATCGATGATCGATCATTGATCGTTGAGAAATGTGTCGATCAATTTATATTGTTATCGATCAAAAGGACGTTGTGTTGCATAGTGGGAGTCTTGAAGCGGTGCGGTGATCGCGGCTTTAGTTCCCCGTGTCTGATCGCTGTAATTCGGAGCGTGAATATCGGTTGAATATCTAATATCTTTCTAACTTTAAAAAACACTTTAGTATTTTTTAAGACGATAGTCGCACATCCCTCGTACGCCGTGAAGGTGAACCCTCCCGGACTCCGCTATTAACATGAACCGCTCCGCCGGAGGAGCCGCACATCCACACGCACCGGACACCACAATACAAACACACATGTTTTACATTTGCTTTTAAATAAAGTTGTGTGCAGTTATACGGGTAAATACGATTATTGATTAATGACCGATCGCGTACTGCGGTCAAGACAGCCGTCTCTCGGTTTCGCGTGGTCAAGCCAGCCGCTCCTACATTTTCAATATTTCCATAACTGACATTTAAGCAAAAAGTTCAGCCTCATATGTTTTCTGACTAAGGTATTGCTTTTAGATAGTTCATGCAATTGTTTCTAAATGTGTGGCTCATCTTTTTGTCGCGAGCCTTTTCCGAGCGCCGGCTGCATATTGTATCGGCACATGTCGGCCTTTTCCCTTTTATTCAAAACAGTTATACAGTTTAATGCCCACTTTTACTGCCTTGTTTGATTATTGTTGGCCGATAAGTTGGCTACTTATTGTAATTGGAATACAGATTTAGTCTTGTTGGATCGTTTCCAAACCTTTAAGAGCGCATGTAGGCGCATTGTTCGGCTTTTACGAGCGCCGCATAGGCCTATAACCAGGGACGGGCTGCCTAGGGAGGTTCGGGACGATTTCAGACCGAGCCGTCCGGCCGTAATATATATATATTTTTTATTTTTGGGCCGGTCCACCTATTTGGGCCGGTCCAGGACTGTCATAATACGGTCGGTCGTAGGTCCCCCCCCCCCCCCCCCCCGCCGTCAACAATCGCGCACCCCCACAAAAATAACGATTAATCGATAATTGATCGATAATTCTAGCGATGATCGATCAAGGAAATTTCTTAAGATGCCCATCCCTAACACATACCCAGACAAAGATAAACATGCACCTACACCTCACAGAACTCTGTAACAGGTAAAACACAACCCTCACAGGACAATTTGAGGTAAAGCACATACCTACTGCACAGAGATCTTATAAGAGTTAACACAAGCTGTAAGGGGCATTTTTTTATTGACATTTTTCCAGCAGACACTGTTTTTATTTTGTAACTTAGAATATCTTTGTCTTGTTTATCTGGGGCGTCTAGCAGCATTCATGTTGACACTGTCTAAATAAATAATGGAAAAAAACGAAGTATGGCTCAATGCTGCCTCCCCTGGTTGACTAAAATGAAAAGGTCAACTACACTACACGTTCATGTGACGCGTAGTGTGCGCACCGTGCAGATCAACTTCCGGCCGCGCAGCATCAGAATCTGCGACCGCACGTCTGTGTGAACGCGTAACAACATTTGTCAAACAGTGACAGGCAGACGTGCGCACGCTGCTTCATACGGACGCAGCTTCTTGTTACGCGTGAAATACAATCTGCGCGTAACAACGCACGCACACACGCATGCATAACAAAGTAACCATGCGTGCACACACACGTTGCTGCGCATCGTTCCAAGTGTTTTGACTTCGATTTCACCCCATACACACACACACACACACACACACACACACACACACACACATTACGGTAATGATTGATTGTTGGTTCATTCAACTGATCAAATTTGATTGCTTCGATAAATGTTGTCCTCAAAAGATTAAATTCCACAAATATCATGTTGTTTTCAAGTACATCTATGTCTTTCTCATTTTATTTACTTTATTTGTGGATGTTTAAATGCATGTTTAAGAAACCATGCATAAGAACTGTACATTTCAACACCGCAGACATATCAGAACATCATGTAGTTGTTCCTCTTTCGCTGCTGCTGCCGTCTCTCTTCATTCACATCTCTGTCTCTCTCTCTCTCTCGCTCTCGCTCTCTCTCTCTCTCTCGCTCTCTCTCTCGCCTCTCGCTCTCTCTCTCTCTCTCGCTCTCTCTCTCGCTCTCTCTCGCTCTCTCTCTCGCTCTCTCTCTCGCTCTCTTTCAGTTTGTAGTGTAGCCCTCCTCCCAAAGGGGTCACCAAAAGGGAGAACGAGAGAAGTGAGAGAGATTGAAAGGGTCAGTGTGAAAAGCAGACTGTCCAGACATGTGTACACACACACACACACACACACACACACACACACACACACACACACACGTTCAAATGCACATGGTGCAGTTAAATGTACTCACAGATACATAGACGTGCACGTATGCACACATACAGAGAGAGAGAGAGAGACAGTTTGTGGCCCGGGTGCATCTCCAATCCCACAGGGTCGGAACGAGACAGCGCTCTGACCTTCACGTCTCCTTCACTATATTGGAGCCGGCTTCATTGTTGCAGAACAAGTCTCCATAAGCAAGCTATGGCAGCATGACGTCTGTGTGTGGCTCCACAATCACCAGCGATATTTACAGTGAGCCCAAGAGTACACACATTAAGACTAAGACACAGATCCAATCACAGTACTCACAATCTTAAGGGACACCAACATTGCCTTGTTGATATCTGTGACCCAACAATGTACTTAGTAATCCCTCACCGCTGAAAGGGGTGGAGTTACACATTTTGTTCTGTTTCGTTACGGAGATATTCTACCGAAGAAAACTCATTTGTGCGAGTGGATGAAGCTTTTAGGAGTGTATTTTATTAAGTGTATTTCTACAGTAGCCAGTCTATATGGTGTTGATTTGAAACACTTTTTTTTTTTTTTTTTTTTACAGTTTATTACTGCTCGGTGAGTTTGTGTTTGCCAATTACGCGCTCACAGATCCCCGCCTGCAGCAACATGATAAGTCGAAAACAAATAATGAAGCGAAAGAAAGTGAGACGCCCCGTTCACGTTCTTTGTGGAACCATGCACATAAATTAACTTTTTGAATTGAACTCCAAACGGTTATTAATAGATGGGAAGTTCACAATCTTTCATGCACCCATCCTTTATTCTCTCACCATCCGTCCGTCCGTCCGTCCGTCCGTCTATCTATTTCTGTCTCCTGTGTACTGTGCTGAGTTATTCTCCATTGTGTTTCTCTTCTGAAGTCTTCTACCAGGAGACCCTGGTGGTCTGGGGGACTTGGTGATCTACTTTTACATCAATGAAGAGCAGTTTGTAGTGGAGCCAGAACTCTGCCTGTTGGCTAAAGGCCTGTTTATGGCCTGGCAACGTTAGCTCATTAAACCCAGCTTGGGGCGCCACGGCAACAACCGGAGGAGTCTCCGGTGGCGACGCCTCCCAGAAGGAAGAGGTGGGCTGGAAACGTTCTGAGAGAATGGAGGAGGCTGCAGAAGATCCGGCCGTCGTCTCCACCGGCGGCCATCTTGGCTCCACATTCTCATTCTCCAGCTTCTCCTTTTTTCCGTTCTTCTGCGCCCTCTTACACTTTTGTGTAATTTTGTTTTTTCTTTTGTTCGTTCGTTGTTTCTTTTGTTCGTTTTTTCTTTCGTTTGTTCGCTCGGTCTTTCTTTCTTTCTTTCTTTCTTTCTTTCTTTCTTTCTTTCTTTCTTTCTTTCTTTCTTTCTTTCTTTCTTTCTTTCTTTCTTTCACCATGAATCATGTAGCATTAAACATTGATCAAAATAGGTTGAGTATTCATTCAGTACATCGTTATGTCAGTTTGATATAGTTTGGTGTATATAGGGTATATGCACAACTGCTTCGTTATGTGTACTTGAGTGAGTTAGTGTTTACATTGGACGTTTGTGTGTGTGTGTGTTTATTTATGTGTGTTCAGTTTGTTATTCATGTCATGTTTTACATACGTCCACACATATATGTGTGTGTGTGCGCACATTAGACTAAGACCCAGATCCAATCACTGTGTGTGTGTGTGTGTGTGTGTGTGTGTATCTGTGTGTGTGTGTGTGTGTGTGCACACGTGACAGCTGTCTCAGCTGGCAATGCAGAACATCGCAGATGAGTCAGGGACGATCTAGAGAGAGAGAAAGAGAGAGAGGCGGAAATAATCAAGAGGACAAACTGGTTGTATTGTTTCTTTGTTTTTCAAACAGGTCAAACGGCACATGTTTGACATTGACACTGATTCACAGATGATTCAATTAACAGATGATTTATCAGTATTGTGTATATTTAATCCAAATTTAAGAGAGCTTGCTGGTGTTGACCCTCAGTTATTTTTCTAAACTTTTCCATTGAGTTCTACATCAAGACCTTTTCACTACCGTATAATACATAAAACATACTGACATCCAAATGGATGAATGAACAGGCCGGCCTGTCACGGTCGCTGTGTCTCATGGTCCTTCTATATTTAGTGCTCAGACGTGAAGCATTATGCAACCAAACATGACCGTAAGACAAAATGTGCCATGTGGACCAGAGGAATAGTACAGAGCAATAGACGGGATGCTGTCTGCCCAGGGCTGGTTTGTACTGTATATAGTCACTCTTGTGTCAGACACACGCCAACACGCCGCTACGCTCCAGACGTAGCGCTCAGGCCCGCAAGCCCAGACACAATGCACTCCATTCTGTGGTGAGTTACTCCATCATTAGACATGCACTACATAGAAGTCATGATGCATGTCGTGTTATGTGTTAGTTGACACTGCACACTGACAGTCACTTATTCCAATGTGTGTGTGTGTGTGTGTGTGTGTGTGTGTGTAAGAGAGTGTAATGTATACCTGAGCCTAAACACGCGTATAAAACTTCCAGTCCTGCTTCAGAGGTTGTTATTTTGGAAGTGGTACGTGATGTGCATTGTTTTTGGAAATATGCCTCATGATATACAATCTCTAGAAGTATATGATTGAACTATTTCCCATGGTCTAGTGTTCAAAAACGTAAACAAAAATCGCAATAAATCGTTATATCGAATTGTAATACTTAAAAATCGCATATCGTCCTAGCCCTACTAATTCATGCTGTATTTATTCCTGCAGAGTCCTAGAATGAGGCGTTTTCATATTCATATTTTATTGCTTACTGTATTCCCTCGGCGGTATAGTGATTGGCTTTATCCCAAGCGTTCACACAATAGGCTGCTAAACTCCGGACTCGGAGGCCGCCTTGTGCTCGATCCTCATTGATCTTCGCTTCATTTTCTGAAGCCAATAAATGAGCTTTCTTTATTTCTCCAGCCAATGGGAATAGTGAATGAATGACGAACCTGGTGGAGGTGCGAGCCCTTCTACCTGAAGTGAGACTATCAACTTAACAGAGCTCTGAGAGAGATCGAGACGCCGGTGGATTTCCTATATGCCTTGATATAAACACATGCTGGGGCACCGAAGGGCTTTCAGTTTAACATCAGAGCTCATGAACTTTGTAGTAAGTGGCTCTTCGGAGAGACATTAAGTGTATGTGTGTGTGTGTGTGTGTGTGTGTGTGTGTGTGTAAATCTGTTGTATTCGGAGTATTGGGCTCCTCTCTCTCTCATCTTAGACCATTTTGTTTTGTTCCTCCCACCACTCCCTCTATATTTTGTACCCCTTTTGTACCCCTACCTCCATCCCTATCTTGCTCTCTCTCTCTCTCTCTCTCTCTCTCTCTCTCTCTCTCTCTCTCTCTCTCTGTGTTTTGTATTCCCTCACACATCAGTTTGCAGTTTTTCTATCTGCCTGTCTGTGTTTTGGTTGTGTGGCTGAGTTCCTGTCAAAACCTGCTGTGTGTGGGTCTTTGTGTGTCTGTTTGTCTTTGTACGAGTGTGTGTGTGCGCGTATGTGTGTGTGTGTGTGTGTAAAATCTGTTGTATTCAGAGTGTTGGGTTCCTCTCTCTGATCTTACACTATTTGTTGATTCTTTTAGTTTTGTTGCTCCTCCATCTTTGTCTTGCACTCTATCTCTCTCTATGTCTCTCGCTCCCTCTCTCTCTCTGTTTTGTATTCTCTCACACATCAGTTTGCAGCTTTTCTATCTGCATGTCTGTGTTTTGGTTGTGTGGGCGAGTTTCTGTCAAAACCTGCTGTGTGTGTGTGTGTGTGTGTACGCATGCCTGTGTGATGGTGGTGTGTTGGTTGTGTGTGCGTGGGGGTGTTCTGCAGATAAGTGTTGTCTGGTGTCAGTGATATCCATATGCGTGTTTGTGTTTGGTCACCCGATGGAGGCCCGCATACGTGAACGTCGTTTGTATGCACAGTGCATGTCTGTCTGTCTGTCTGTCTGTCTGTCTGTCTGTCTGTCTGTCTGTCTGTCTGTCTGTCTCTCTCTCTCTCTCTGTCTCATCATTTCTCATTAGTTCTCTTTTTAGAGATAACATGATTCATGTTTACTTGTTTATTGCGGAATAAACCATTTTGTCAAGAAAAAAAGAACGATGAATAGAAGAAAATAAGCTATGAGAGAGAAAGAGGGGAGGAAACAGGAAAGGGTTGTGTTGGATCGATCTGCATCCACAAAAACTCTGCTTTGATTGAATCCGCATGCAAGTACGCACACACACACACACACACACACACACACACACACACACACACACACCGATATATATCTCCAGCATTTCAAAGCTCTCCCCCAAAGTGTTCCTTGTCATTGTTGTCCTTGACATCGCCGCCAGTCTTTTTTTCATTACCTTTGTCAATAGTGCTTATATAGTTCACTTCCTCTCCGCTTCCCAGCAGCCATCTCTCCTCCAAGTGTACCAGGTAACCAATCATATTTGCCCTTTAGAACTGCCAACGCAAAATACTGCCTCTTCCTAACGCACACTCTGGCAAAGAGAGGAAATGGATGCTCCTGTTCCTAGCTTCCTGTTCGGGGGAATCAAATATCGTCGTCCGACCCTTGTTACATTTCGTAACCATTACCATGGCAACGCATGGTCGTAGTAACAAGCACGTGTCAGTAGGCAGCCGTAGGATTGCCATGTTGCCAACCGCCAGAGCTTTGAGTGGCGTTGAAATCCGAGGTGAAGTGCGACCGCTTATTTGTGTCTTTGTGTCTGTGAGAGATTAAATCATTTGGTATTCAGTTTGGCACATCTGACATGCGTCTCTCTCTCCCTTTCTCTCCCTTTCTCTCCCTCTCCAGCCAAACTAAACTACTCTACCCTTGTTTTTGTGGCCTGCTACCTCTCAAACCTCTCATCACCACACTCAATTATCCTAGCTCTCTTAGTACCACTTGTTCTCTCTCTCTCTCTCTCTCTCTCTTGCTCACTCTCTCTCGCCCGCCCTCTACATTATCTCCATTTATTTCTCCTTCTCTTTTGCTAGTTTGCAGTAAGTTGATGTTGTAAACTCATTCTGGCACAAATACATTTAAGGCACCCAAAGAAAATTAAAAATTGCTGCGTTCGGCTCAGACCACATGATGCACTGTTACACTGTTGGCTGTAATTGGTCAACAACATCACGTACGGTTGACCAGCCCAGATCTTGGAAGTTACTCTGTCATGCCATAGGTATAGGTAAAATAGTTACAGTTTGTACTTTATTTTTGTTAGGTAAATAAAGTTTTGTTTTAAATCGGTGACATAACACGCATGCGCTCGCACACACGCGCGCACGCGGGATTTAGAACGGGTGGGAATTGAACTGCTGCACACAGTGTGCAAAGAAAAGTGTCTGTGTCTGTCACCGCTGCCAGGGACAAGACTTGTGATGGAGGGGGAGACCTCGAGAGTGAGCGAGAATGATAGAGAGACAGAGCGAGAGAGAGATATAGAGTGATAGAGAGAAACCATTAAGGAGATAGAGAAAGAGCGCCCAAACATGGGGAGCAAAAACTGCCGAAGCAGAAATTTGACAAACAGAGACTCGGGAAGGAATTTGAATGTTTGCACACTCCTCCAGTATTTCTGAATGCAGAAATAACCAAAAGGAAGAAGAAAGAAAAAAACATTCAAATGAAAACGATAGATATTGGTGTGATGAGTCTGGGGGGGGGGGGGGGGGGAGGGTGAAAAGACGTGAGGCGAGAAATGGGCTGGCATCCAATTAGGAGAGAGTGGGGGTTTGTCAAGTCAAGGCCTTCAGACAGAGAGAGAGAGAAAGAGAGAGACACAGAGAGATACAGAGAGTGGGGGAGAGGTGGGTGGGGGGGGGACAGAGTGAGGGAGAGAGAGACAAAGGGAGAGAGGGGGAGGCACAGAGTGAGAGCGATACAGAGAGTGGGAGGGAGGGATGGAGGGAGGGGGGGAGGGAGGGAGAGAGAGCGATACAGAGAGAGATAGAGAGAGGGGGGCGGCACGAGAGAGAGAACTGCTGAACAGACTGGTTTCCCCTGAGATGGAGAGGTGGACAGAGGGATACGAGGGTGGGAAAAAGAGTGAGAGAACCGAGACAGAGGGAGGGAGGAAGGAATGAAGAAAAAAATGGAAAGATTGGCAGAGAGAGAGAGAGAGAAAGAGAGAGAGAGAGAGAGAGAGAGAGAGAGAGGGAAAAGTAGAGGGTGCGAAGAAAGGTGGGGGTTAAGGTGCCATCTTGTAAGCTCTGGCAGATATGGGGAATGAAAACCCATGAGAGAGACGGGGAAATACAAAATAGTCCAACCTATGAAAAAAGAAAAAGAAAAGAGAGAATTACGGACAGGCTGAAGCCGATCGGAGGCGAAAGAGCGAGAAATAATGAGATGAGAGGGAGAGATAAAGCATGAAGTGTGTGTGTGTGTGTGTGTGAGAGAGAGAAGGAACATGGGGAATGAGAGAAGGGGTGCAAACAGAGCAGTGGGGTAGGTTGCTGCGGGATAGGGGTTTGTTGGGGGGGGGGTGGGGGGTGGGGGGGGTGGGGGGGGGGGTGGGTAGGTGTTCAGTGGAGCATTTCCACAGACATTATTGGATAACTGGATTCCTTAAGCAGTAATGAGGCCGTTGATCCCAGTTGAGGACAGCTGGAGCCCTGGGCTTGACACACAGCGCTGCCCCGGAGAACACTGTGGAGTGGAGCCCCGTGGTTAGACATGGAAGGGATGGAGCGCACCGAGTAATGGTGTGGCGGGCATACAGACACACACACACACACACACGCGCCCGTGCACGCACACTCACATGCAGCACACACCACACAAGGCCATGTCGTATCAGATGAAATGGCAGACAATGTGTTTGGGATTAGGATAAGCTGTACAACCGTTTCATTCGCGGCAACCCCTTCCGGTGAACAGAACCAAACTCCTATATCTGCGCTCCTCCTCCTCGGTTCCTATAGTTAGTGTACGGGCGCTTCGATTAGGCGGCTTGCATTCAGCTCTCCAAAGATGTAGCCTTTGTCAAGAGGAACTGCCCGCGGCGAACGAGGCAAAGCAAACACCTAATCTCTCTCTCTCTCTTTCGCTCTGTCTTTCTCTTTTACTTTCTTCTCTATATTTGTGTGCAAATTAACACATTGGAAAATGATTCAAGCTCCTTTAGAAAATTCTCTCTCTCTCTCTCTCTCTCTCTCTCTTGAATTGAGCTACAATTTCATATCAAACATGGCATATAGCAATACTGTGAGGGCCATGATTAAATAGTAGAAACGACTGAAGCACTCACACACATATATATATATATATATATATATATATATAATATATATATACACCACTGGGGTTAGGATGGAGGTTTAGCTGCATGGGAAACAAGGTCATGGGAAACGCAGCGTGTGAAGGATCAAGACAAAAAGCCTCTCCAAGGTTATTTATTGGCCCCCCCAATTTCCCATCTGGGATCAATGAAGTATGATCTTATGAAGTGGTCAATATCTATGTTATGTGTTTTTTTTGCTTGCGATATTGGATTAGCTCCTGCGGTATTTGGTTAGCAGTCACCTGGCTGGTGCTTTCCTTTACACACACACACACAGGACAGGGTAGAGGCTTCCCTTTAGGACCGTTTTCCAGCGTTTTGATTTATGTGTGCATGCCCGGCTCCTCGGGCTATTGTTATTGGCTACTTCTATCTGATCGCCGATGCTGCTGATTGGACGAAAATCGCCCCCCAGAGCTTTACTGAACGTTCGCTTTGCCATTTGTTTCTGTTGAAACATGCGCAAATGCATGCAGTCACACACGCACACGCTCAGATGTGCACACATACGCACACGCGCACACACACATGCACACACGCACACAGTTGCCTTTAGCATTTTCCCATTATGTTAATTAATGATATGTATGCTGGCTTCCTGTATCCGAGTCCACTGTGCTCTCAGCCTACTGTTCACTAACCCTAATATCTGATGGGCAGAAAGTGTGCTGGTGTGTGTGTGTGTGTGTGTGTGTGTGTGTTTCTGCAAATGCACTGAGTAGGTACTCTGAGTAAATTAGCATTCGATATAATGTGGCGTTCTGTGTGGCTTTCTCTGTGTTTGCGCGTATATAGTTGCTCGTACCCGTCCTGGAACCAGTGTGTACGACATGTGTATGGCGTGTGTACGAGTCTGTCTTCAATATGTCTCTCTGTACACTGTGTGTGTGTGTGTGTGTGTGTGTGTGTGTGTGTGTGTGTGTGTGTGTGTGCGCGTTTTTTGTGACTGCATTTTTGCAAGAGGAGATGATAGGATTACGAGATGGTGTTGATATGGGCTAGGATTACCAGCTGGTAGAAGGAGAGAGAGAGAGAAAGAAAGAAAGAGAGAGATACACACACACACACACACACACACACACACACACAAAATGTGGCCTTGTATCACTGTACAAAGTAGCACTATGCGATACTAGTCTTTTGTATCCAGAAGACTCAGTTTCAGAGAGAGCGAGAGAGAGAGATGGGTAGTCTTCTGGTTTCACAGGGCTGATATGATCTTGGTTGGGAGGCAAGCTGTTGCTAGTTCCCAGCCAAGGGTGTCACTTTGTGTTTAAAAGTGGTGGGGACACGGCTCGGATGAACCGTCTTTAAACGGTCTTCAACAAATGCGATTTTAGGCAATGTAATGGGGGGATCGGCATGAGGTCAGTGTGTAATTACGGCGAGAAAAACATAGCATTATGGTGCACGAAAAGGGCATAGCCTCGGCTACAGATCCACAATACGAAAGTACTCGCACATGAAACGCACACCAACGCCGCGCATCGAACAATGGCCAATATCACATCTACTGTATACAAAGCACCAGTGGATTCAGCCCAGCGGATAACAATATCCAATATCACTGCCCCAAAAATATGACAAAACAGAAACAACTGAAGGAATAACATTAACGTTATATTGACAGTGTGCATTGCATTGTTTTCCTATTGTACAAATAAACCTTTCTCAAAGTGTTCTCATTTGTTGGTTCACATTTCTGGGTGCAAGCTATTTTTAACAAATGATGCTCTTAAAGTGACGGGGACAAATTCGGCCGTTTCGAACAGCGGTCATGTCCCCCCTGGCGCGTCCCCAGTGTAAATGACACCTTTGCTCCCAGCCCTTGTTTAAGCCAAGCCTCTCCGTAACGCGTAGCCGACGCCGTGCTCCGGTGTAGATTACCGGTGATTACAGGAGAGTCGTGAGTTACCACGCACTGGCGCTCACACTCTGCCTCTTTTAATTACCACGCCGTTCTGTTTCAACACTGCGTTGGCCCACCTAACAGACGACGGCGGCGGCGCGCGGTCGCGTCGTTCCTTCCCGCCTCGTCTTGTCGAGGTCTTGGTCTCGTCGCTCTGCGCGGCGAAGGGAGACATCGAAATAGACGGGTACCCTCGGACCCATCGTCATAATGAGGACGTCTACCTCCGTGCATTTTTCTTTCGTAGATAGATATTTACATTTGAGGGCGTTCAGCAGACGCTTTTGTCCAAAGCGACTTACAGTAAGCGCATTTGTCAGTGGAAGTCGGTACTGCAGCCGAACAGGTTAGTGCACCGTCGTTGCCACGTATAGCTGTCCTCTCCGGTTTGCAGCGTGGGAGGCGAGGGGAAGATGCCGTACGTCTCTTGTGGAGGCTGGCGAGCGACGCTGCTGTCCTGACATCGGCAGGGAGCTCGTTCCAGCACAACAGAGAAGAGTTGTGACTTAGATGAGCGACCTTTGCGACCTCTCAGCGACGTTTATCCGTCCTTTTCGGAAATTCATCATGCGCCGTACGGCAATGGTCAGACACACAAAGAGACAACCGCGATGCCGTCAGCCGCTAAGCCAACGGCGCCAACATCCGACAACAACAACAACAACGGTTGGTGGGTTCGGAGGAATGGCACTTGGTCTGTTTGTCGGTTTGGTATGGTGCGTTTGCAGCAGCATGCAAGCAGCACCAGAACCAGCATGGAAGAGGTCCAATTTTACGAGCACTTAACTTGCTAACTAGCATTCTCTATGCGAGTGCTTGGTTGGGTGTAGGAGACACAGCACGACTTCTGGGGACCGCTTTACACAGAGCTTTAAATTGAACCCGCTCTGAAAAAAACCCCCCACATTTTCTCGCGTTGGTGTGCAGCATCAATTTATAGCAGCGGGGGGGGGGGGGTTGGTATAGGACGAATAAAAAAAAAGCCAATACAATTGCGAGGGAAATACTGGATGTGGCCTTCAATTGAGGCAATTAGTTGATATGATGCTGTCATGACGCGCCCCCTGCTAACACACACACACACACACAAACACACACAGTCTCTCTTTCTCACACACACACAGACACACACACAGGAGGGGTTTGAAGCCCCTCTGATGGTGGCTGTGTGTCGGGATGCTGTGGACATTTAGATGCGGTACATTTAGGGTACATTTAGTGTTGATCTGACCTCAGTAGATGAACACCGTATGGGGGAAACGCTATGTGGACAGGCGCAGAAATATACATGGGACATGCAGTGTGAGAAATACGGATAGCCATCACAGGCCAGTGTGTTGGATGGTGCCACGTACACACGCAGATGCACGCACACACGCACAGTTTTGGTGTTTCTCATGTGCCTACTGTTTGCAGTTGTGCAGAGAGAGAGAGAGAGAGAGAGAGAGAGAGAGAGAGAGAATAAAAACGCATGAACTATAAAATGGCACATAACGATAATACTATGTAAATATCTAGGACATAAAGCCTCAACCGCTCTCCTGTCAGATTTATAACAAGCGTTGCATGTGATTCATCTACGGTGCATGGACAACATTTAGACAGCAGTTTTCTAGCCATTACAGTCACTCAAATCGCTTCACAGTTAATGCTTCCTCTTCAGACGTTCTCTCTCTCTTTCACCATCCCACACACACACACACACACACACACACACACACGGCCACCTATAACATCCCTTTCATACTTAGCAGACTGCAGTGATGTGGCTGCAGCCTATTACGGTTCTGCGACCTTTTCCAAAAAGCCGGGTTTCCAAGTTGTAGAAGTACACGTTAATTAAACATTCACAGAAATCTGGACGTTTTCTGCTTCAGGTGCGGCGGTTACCAAGACAGTTTATACTCTAAACCTGAACCCCTGGCTCATAGCAGTTGGCATTGTAGTGCACTCACACTTAAAACTTTAATACAACTTCAGGGTGAAAATTTCCCTCACCCGCTTTCTGGAAGAAGTCCCAGAGATGGAGCAAAACAAATGCCTTGCTCAGGAGCAGACGAGTAGAGGCTACATTTACTATGTTGTGGTCTCTTTAACCGATAACTCACTGGGTCAACATAGCTTTTGTGGGAGTGAAGGGCCGTGGCCGCCGTGTGTTATATCGAAAAGCAGAGGACAGTACGACATTAAAAAGGAATAAAATAGCACCTTGAGGGAGGAATAAGAAAGTTTAATTGTTGATATTTTGCTGGCGAGGTGAAGGCCGAGAGGAGCAATAAAGTTGGAGACTATTGGCTACCTGAGGCTAATGCTAATCATCAGTGCGCGCACACACACACACACACACACACACACACACACACACACACACACACACACACACACACAGGGGCTAAACTTCGATTAGCATTGCTGGCTCACAGCAGCAAGGTTGGGGGGTTAGAACCCGGAGGAATGTTTGTGTGTGCGCATGCATAAGAGTGAGTGTGTGTGCATGTGAGTGTGTGTGTGTGTGTGTGTGTGCATGAGTGTGCATGCATGCATGCATTTGTGTGTGTGTGCATATGCGTGCATGAGTAAATGGTAAATGGACTGCATTTATAGAGCGCTTTTCAGACCTGTGGCCACACAAAGCGCTTTACAATTTTTGCCTCCCATTCACCCATTCCTACACACAGTCATGCAATGCAACAGTCAGGCCGTCAGGAACAGTTGGGGTTATGTGTGTTTGTGTGTGTGTGTGTGTGTGTGTGTGTTTTCATGTTTCCTCCAGGTGCCCCCGTTCCCCCACCAGCAGAGACATACATGTATGTGAGATGAATTCCCCTGCCAGTGATCTTGGCCAAGGCATTACAACCTGAGATCAAGATGGGTTAAAAAGCAGAGGTCAAATTTCCCCAGGGGGACACACACATGCACCCACACACACACACACACACACACACACACACACACACACACACACACACACACACACGGCCAGGCCAGGCCAGTCCCCAGTTGTACTTCAGGATGTGGGCCGTGACGAGGGAGACACGCTCAACTGAACTCATGTAACATGTTGAGAAGTTTCTATTCATCAGGATTGTTCACGCTGCAGAGATTCAACTCAATGTGACACTTTGTCAAAAAGGCCTGTTGTGCCATCTTGACAAAACACACCCTGAGCTAGCTTTGGGATGTCACCTGTGGTGCATTATATGTGTGTGTGTGTCTTTCTGTATGCACCTGACAGAGTGTATGTTGTGCCTGCTGTGTGTGTGTGTGTGTGTGTGTGTGTGTGCGTGTGTGTTCGTTGTATGTGTGTGTGCCGCTGATGACTGGCAGTAACAGGTGAGGGTGTTGTCTCTTTGTCACACTGCCTAAAATCACCTGCAAGGTGAGATACGGAGAGGAAGGCACACCTATAATTGAAATGTAGGCATCACTCTGTCTTCACGTGTGTGTGTGTGTGTGTGTGTGTTGCAATGTTCCAAGCAGCGAGGTACATGACTGATGGCGTGAGGACTTGTATTAAAGACACAGTACTGTGGGAGTACAGGCTGTAACATCTGAACTCAAAGACCAGATACATTGTTTTTGCTTCTTCTGCCTCTCGCATGAAGGAATCTCAGGTGTTCACAAGAAGATTAAACGATCGAACGGCCAATTAAAAATCGCTCCACATGCATGTTTAATCAAGGAAATATTTGCGTAATGCTACAATGGGAATCAGATTTTTAGAGGAGGTGCTTTAGTGATATTTGTCTTTTATTTAAAGGTATAGTGCGGGACTTATATATAAATGAACGCCCGTTACATTCAAGTCCTTGCCAAACGAGTCCACACAATGCTGATTAAGAGTTTTTATGTCTGGTATCTGTGGCGACTTTCCCACACTGGCCGGATGAATGCATACTGGGCTCTTGCTTTATGGGCAGAGCGTCCGCACCAAAGACTTCTGCCGGCCGAGCCGACCAACTTCCGCTAGATCGAATAGATCGAATTCTGATAGTGAAACGAGTCGTTTTGCGGGGGTTGTATGACGCTCGGAAAGAAATGATGAACAGTAGCGATGCGTAGACTAAGGCGGAGCCTATGACGTAAGCACATGTCGGCAGTGTTTTTGTAATTACTTTCATTGCCAGAAGGGGGAGACAGAAGTTGTGCACTGAAGCTTTAAAAAGGTTATTCAGTCCTGGTGTGTGGTTGTGAACCTGCGCTGTGCATGGGTCTGGCTGTGTACAAGCAGTGGTGTGGTGAAAGAGCAGATGTAGAACTGCACATATAGCTCATCCAAACATATCCCTCCCTTGCAGATGTTGTGTGTGTGTGTGTGTGTGTGTGTGTGTGTGTGTGTGTGTGCCATATTTAGATGTGTTTTTTTTTAAGTGGGTCCTTGCTTTGTGTGTGTGTTTTGTGCTTTGTTTGTGTGTGTGTGTGATGTGCTGACTACAGTAAAGCGCAAGTGATACCCCATTCTTTAAATTGACCCCCCCAATGCACACAAACACACACACACACACACACACACACACACACACACACACACACTCACGAACGCACACACCTCTGTGTAAGCACAGACTGTGCCTCTAATGAAGTTTAATGACTTCGACACTCGGCCAAGACAGCGAGAGGGTGGGGGAGTAGGTGGGGGGTTGTGTGTGTGGGTGTGTGAGAGAGAGTGTCGGTGTGTGTGTGTTGCTGTGGCAGCCAGGAAGAGATGTGTGTGTGTGTGTGTGTGTGTGTGTGTGTGTGTGTGTCCGCATGCAGCAGCCAGCATCTGGTTATGACTTAGGATAGACTGTAGCTAAAGTAACATTAAGCGGGTTCGCCAAGATAAAGGAGCTGGTGTGTGTGTGTGTGTGTGTTGTAGACAACACACCTCTCCACTTCGCTTTGAGAGGACAGTGTTGAGGTTTTTAACACAGGATGAAAGATGTATTTCCACTGCTCCTGGGGTACACAGAAAATGTTTGTCTTGTTACTTGAAAACACACAGCAAACACCGCACTTACCAACACGGAGATACAGACACGAACTGTCCATTCAATGCCATCCAACTGGCATTGAACCCGCAGTATGTTGAATAGGCCTTTTCTCTCTTCACTTGAACTTCATGGTGTCTGATGTGAGGTTCAAAAACAGCATCCTCAAAACACTAGGACTGGAGGAAAAGACCTTTTACACGGAGGCGTCGTCGTAGTACAAGCACAGGTAACACTAATGATTACAGCGGCCTTGAGAGCTCAACGCACTGTGAAAACTCAAATGCAAAGCAGCAAATTAAGAAAACCTCTTCATCAATTTGACACACATGCGCAGCATTTAACGAAACGTGCTGCAAATTCAGACAATGCATTACAGACAACACACCGCATTACAGACAACACAACACATAAACAAACCATACAGACAACACAACACCATACAGTCAACACAACACATTACAGACAACACAACACCATACAGACAACACAACACCATACAGTCAACACAACACATTACAGACAACACAACACCATACAGACAGCACCATACAGACAATACAACACATTACAGACAACACAACACCATACAGACAACACCATACAGACAACACAACACCATACAGACAACACCATGCAGACAACACAACACCATACAGACAACACAACACATTACAGACAACACAACACCATACAGACAACACAACACATTACAGACAACACAACACATAAACAAACCATACAGACAACACAACACCATACAGTCAACACAACACATTACAGACAACACAACACCATACATACAACACAACACCATACAGACAATACAACACATTACAGACAACACAACACCATACAGACAACACCATACAGACAACCCAACACATTACAGACAACACAAACAAACCATAGTCAACACAACACATTACAGACAACACAACACATTACACCAAACGGTAATGAAAGTCTTTCCAGAGGACCCTTAAAAGTGATGAACACGTGTGGACTCGCTTGTTGTTGCCACGGTTTGTGACTCATGACGTTATTGAGGTCGGCTATCCGTCAGTGGTGTAAATGAGCTCAAATGTAAGGGTTTCTGGATTCTATTTTAACATTGCGATCACGATTCAGATATTATTGCGATATTGTCATTTTTCAACACTGCTGACGGATAGCCGACTTCGATAGTCATGGCAACAACGAACCGCGTCCAGACATGTTCATCACTGTGGAGTGTGTGTGTGGTTGCTGGCTGGAAACAGCCTCACCTGGCCGCCTAAGTCAGACTGATTTAACACTCGGCAAAAGCCAGTTATGTGGCGTGTGGCAGGAACGACCACTTTTGCGGGGCCCCTCTGACGAAAGACACCGGGAGTTGTTTGAAAGTATATCCATTTATTGGAAATGGCAAGACGGTGCAAGCCGAGCAGAGGTAACACTCTGCCATGACAGTGTCTCTCTCCCTGAGTGTGTGTGGTGATTGCTGGTTTATCCTGGGTGCTATGATTGCTGTGCACCACATGTGTGCAGCCCCACCCAGACCCAGAGTCTAATCAGTGTGACTCAGGCCAGGTGAGGCTGTAGACCAGGTAGCAGCCATGGGTCGGTGGAGGGTGCGAGTGAAGCAAGGATGCTACTAAGAAGGGTAGAAAAGGGGGGGTGTATTCAGGTGGTTATTGGGAGGAAGGTGGAGTAACAGTCATGCTCTTTATAGAACCCCCCTTTGACGAGACTGTGCGTGTGTTTCTGCTGTTTCTGATCTGTGTATGGCAGGCGACTAGGGTCATTATTAGTAATCTCCTCTGCCTTTACTTAAGTGTATGCATATAGCTTGCATGTGGATGGAGTGTGAGTGTGTGTGTGTGTGTTAATGTGTGTGCGTGCGTGCGTGTGTGTGTGTGTGTGTGCGCGCGCGCGTGTGCGTGTGTTTAATGAGTTCGATCCCCCAGAGTGACCGGACAGTTGATGGATGAACGACTGTGACAGAGACTGTTGACTCCGGACGGACCGGATGACCTCGAAGATGAAGGGTGAAAAAAAACGTAAAAACCGTTAACTTCCGTTCGAATAAAAACATCCCAATGAAAAAAATATAGCTGTGTGTGTATATATATATATATATATATATATATATATATATATATGGCATAGCATTTTTTAAATGAATACTTTGTCATCCAGTTTTAATGAGATAAAAACACATACATTTTTCCACTGTGGTTAAGCCAAGGTGAAAAATTGGTGCCGTCTGTTGACTAAGCTACATTTTGTTGCGTAAACCTTTTACAATTGCGGCACACTCGCCAACTAATGAACGAATGAGTGTTTTTGTCTCTCTTGTACATTTGTTGCTCTGCTTAGTGAAATATGATGGGATATTAGAGAGAGAGAGAGAGAGAGAGAGAGAGAGAGAGAGGGGTGCGGTCGTTAGAGAGAGCGAGAGACATAATGGAGCGCTGAGGAGCGAGAACATGAGAGAGCGTAAAAGAGGAGACGTGGCGAGTGCATTATCACGCTCAATGTGGTCGAGTGGCGAACGAAAAGTCACACGGAGCACTTTGACCTTCTTCAACACGCGCACTCGTGAAACCAATTTGTCCCTAATATTCGCCGCGCCGACCTCGCCGTCGGCTTTCAAGTGCGTTTCCTGGCGCCTTTCCTTTGCGCTGCGCGTTCCCCAGGATAGTTACAGAGCAATTGACGGGAGGGGAGGACAAAACGATGGCTCTGTCAGACAGATTAGACGGACCGATTTGGTTTGCATGTGTGCGCAGGTTTAAAAAAAAAGGTTTGAGAGATGGAGAGGGAGAGGGAGGGAGAGAGAGAGAGAAACAATCTTGTGTTGAAGTAGTTCATCATGTTAAATGGAATAACAAGCCAAGTAAAGCGGCCATTAAGATATCTTCTCAAGTGTCTGGGATGCTCCAAAGACATTTAAATACATTTGCATATGGAATACATGTTTAGAAACATACTGGGAATACGCTTTACATCTGGGAATTAGCTGAACTGTATATGTATTTAGGCTGAACGCATATACCCACTCCACTACCACTACTACTACTACTACTACTAACTACTGTCTTAAAAACTTGAGTTTAAATTAATTCCTTTCTAGAATCTGAAATGTGAAGATGTTTTCCAATTCGCTTTCATCACTCAGCGTCTTTAAAGTAAAGGCGTAGTAAGTCATTTACGCTAAAATAACTGTTTTGCAGCACTTTTTAATTTAGGGTGATCAATCATTTTGCTGCTTTTGGCAGTGGTAGCCAGTGATAATGGTGTTATTTAAAATGAAGAATCTTTTTTTATGAAGAAAATAGGGGACTTTTTATTTTAGAGTTACATGGCTGACCTTTTTGGCAGCAGTTTGATATTAATATGGATATTAACCTTTCAAAACCAACATTTCTATAGTGTTATTTACACACACACACACACACACACATACACACATACATACTCTCAGACACTCAATTTTTAGACAAACTGAAAAAACTCAACCAAATATAACAAATGATGACTAGAAGGACTACATTGAGAGGGAGGGAGGGAGAGAGGGAGAGAGAGAGAGAGAGAGAGAGAGAGAGAGAGAGAGAGAGAGAGAGAGAGAGAGAGAGAGAGAGAGAGAGAGAGGGAGAGGGAGAGGGAGGGAGGGGGAGAGAGGGAGGGGGAGAGGGGGAGGGAGAGAGAGGGAGGGGGAGAGGGGGAGAGAGAGAGGGGGAGAGAGGGAGAGGGAGGGAGGGGGAGGGAGAGGGAGGTGTGGCATGAGTGGAGATGTTGGTTCACACCTCAACATAAAGAAATCACAGCTCCACGCGACGCCATGTTTGATAGATGGCCCACAGGGGGGAAGTGATAATGGAGCAGCTCTCTGCACAAGGGCATACACGCACAGAAACATACACACACACACACACACACACACACACACACACACACACACACACGTTTCTACTGTTGTGTATGTGTTAGGGTTGTCATGATTAGGGCGGTGCTATTTTTTCACATCTTAACATTGCCTATTCAAACATCGCCAATGCCGGATGGCATTGTTAGTTGTACTAAAATAAAGGTTACCTAACGCTAACATAATGAATTTGGTTTGAGGGTTTAGGATTTGGTTTTAGGATTTTGGTTTGCCTTTTAGTCTTTTTGAAAAGTCTATGTATGTAGCCTAACAATAAATTGTCATTCATTGTGGCTTATTACGCTGTGTTCCCACCAAACGCGATGAACGCGATTTAGTCGCGCGTAAAATGAAATCGCGTCGCGCTAGACGCTCCAGTTTTGACGCTGGTCCAATATGCCAAAAAACGCCTCATCGCGGCATCGCGGCATCGCATCGGGCGACGAGCCCGCCCAAACAACAACATTTCTTCCGCCATTTCATTCTCTCGTCGACCATGGCTGAGATAAC
>JAOPHQ010003981.1:32500-100000 GCA_030340625.1 Merluccius polli
TTGACATGTGCACACACACACACACACACACACACAGACACATGCTGTGTGGCTAGCTGTTACATTACAGCCTGTATTGGGATGCTTTCACCTGGGAATGTATGGTATTATGCATTTCCTTCGGCCCATCCCTCTATTTCGCTTTCATCTTTTCACTCATGATCTTCTCATCCGCTATTTCC
The DNA here is from genome assembly GCA_030340625.1 of Merluccius polli. Taxonomy (NCBI): domain Eukaryota; kingdom Metazoa; phylum Chordata; class Actinopteri; order Gadiformes; family Merlucciidae; genus Merluccius; species Merluccius polli. Next base: position 32,683 of record JAOPHQ010003981.1, read on the forward strand.
ATTATTTCTGCATTCTGTTTCTCATTTCCTCTCCTTTAATCTCTTTCTCTTATCCCCCCCCCTTCTCTCTCTCTCTCTCTCTCTCTCTCGTTCTATCATGTACCGGCGTGTGGTATTAATAATGCATGCTCACCTACTGTGTCGCGTGTGTGTGTGTGTGTGTGTGTGTGTGTGTGTGTGTGTGTGTGTGTAATTGCAGGTAGAGTGGTAGTGCACATCTCACTCTACCCTTGTTAAAACAAGGTCAATCATGCAGTGCCACACATTATGTTCGTACACACACACACACACACACACACACTAGCTGCTCTTCAACATGTATTGAAAGGTGTTGATGGCTATTTGTCCCCACTACCTCTCAATATCTTGCTCATGCTCTCCTCTCCTCCTCACTTTTATTCTCTTCCTGTCTTACTGTCTGCTTGCTTGGGCTCCACTGGCCCATTAAGTGGTCTGAAGCGATGAGTTCTTTAGCTCCTTATAAGCAGCTTTTACAAGCTGCCATTTTGGCTCTGGCCCATTGAAGGGTAGAATTGAATGGCACTGAGGCCCAGTGGATATATTCCCCCCACCACTTATATTCATAGCCCCTAAATCCTGGCTTCACCAGCGCAGCTCTTCCATGGTGCTCTGTTCCTCCGACACTCCCCCTCCTCCTCTGAAAGACTCAAAGAGATGATGCGACTGTTAATCAACCTTAATGGCTACTTTTTGTGTTATTTACAAGACACTATGATCTTGTGCACATTAAGCACGCTATAGTCTGACTCACCGGATGCAGGTTGTGAGTATAAACCTGCCATTGGGCGACTATTTCAGTCGGCATTCTCCTCCCCTTCCGCCATCTGCGTGTTACCGTTCTCAAAGTCCCCGTCGCTACGTGAAACATCAACACCGACCTCCGTTTTGACGAAGATTTGGATCGGGCGATAAGGAAGGCCTGCTTGGTTCTTTTGCTGGGATTTAGCCATTTTAATGCCAGGGCTCGCATCCCCGCGTGCAAATGTTTCACCAAAACAAGTTCCCCCGCCGACACTATTTTGCATCCTGCGCCGCCCAAGACGATGGTTTGAAGTCCGTGTAAACCAAAAGTAAATATGAGTTTGTCACACTATAGACAAATGTGTTGTTAACCCACCCAGCCAAATTTGAATGATTGAATGAAAAGTAAGCAAAACAAGTAAAAAATAAGCATTATTCTCAGCTCTGAGATGCTGGGGGTGTGTCTGCTGAAGGCGCTAAACCACGCCCATTTGTGCATGGGGGGGCGGAGCCACTCCCAACTGTCAAACTATTAACTGTCAAACTAATAACGCTCTGGTTGTTAGAAGCATAGACATAATATACATAGACGCCTCATGACGTGCTGGAACGTAACCCAGCGTCGCCGCCATATTGGTTGGGTCTCCTCACTCTAGTCTAGCATTAGTGTTGCACCGATACCGATACTAGTATCGGGAGGGGCCCCGATACCGCACTAAAATGCTGGCATCGGTATCGACGAGTACGAACAAATAATGCGCCGATGCCATTTACAGATACTAATATGAAACTTGGAACGCAGCGCCTTGTGTCTTTCTGTGCGTTCACACCCGAAAGCGCACAAAGAGGAATCCGCCTTGTCCACTCCACCTAAGTCGCTTTTGTCGCTTCTGTCCCCCTTCAGAATGTTCGTTCTTGCTTTTTTTTTTAATTTAAAAGGCCAGCGCACCACACGCGCTAAACACCACCACGCAACTACTGCTGTAGCACAGCCCATTTACCGACATCGTTGATCACGGAAAGTTACTTGATAAAGTCATTAAAAACAGAATTACTCCGATTGGCTGGAGAGTGTATGTTAAAAAGTGTTTATTTACACCATCTTTGATTTACACCTAGGAAAGACGTTGACGCTATGAAGACGCTATGGCCACGTTGCTTGGCAACGCCTGCATACGGGAGATATTAAATAGTCTGCTCGACTTGTAAAAATAAAAAAACCCTCACGATTTCAACTCTAAAACACATTAAAGTATTATTAATTGATTACATATTTCATTCTTTCGCAAGTGACCATGGTACTTCGCGGAAGCAACCCTCCGCTTCGCATCGGACGGTTCACGCCTCCGCGTCGTCCATTCATTTCTGTTAATGGACACCTCGTCGGGTTACTCCCCAATCATATTTACGGAAATGATCATCCCAAATAAACACCGATTTTGCCAAATGTAATGTTGTCAAATCATAGAGGACATCATAGAGGACATCATTCTCTCCCTTCACTCACTGCACTCACTGCAGTTATTTTTGCCACTGCTCGTTTTAGTTTTTTCAATGTGGATTTTGGAGTTGTAACTTGTTGCCATAGGACACCTTTTATTTATTTTTATTTTACCCTGGCTGCACTTAGAGGAGTGCACATCAGCCTAGACCTTACAGGAGGAAGTAATTTCTTATTGCAATTCTGATTTGTTCTTACCTCAGATAGGCCTTAATGCCATGCACTCTCTACCTCATATATTATTTCTTATTTTAATTTAATTTAACTTCTTGTTGCACTACGATTTACATGTTGTAATTACATGGATATTGCACTATTTTGGCATATTCAATTATTGTCACCCATAACAGGTAGGCAATACAAATGTTCTTCTGGATTTACTGTGTATTCCTGACCAAGCCATGATAGCAATGATTTTACATCCAAGTGAGTATGCAGTTCTTTAGTATTAGAAGAAAAAAAGCTTGTATATATATATATATATATATATTGTTTTTTTTCTCCAAACGGCGTGGTATCGGTATGGTATCGGTATCGGCCGATACTGCACAGCCGGGTATCGGTATCGGTATCGGGGGCCAAAAAATGGTATCGGTGCAACACTATCTAGCATAGGAGTCAACGGGAGAGCAAGCTATGCCAGTATGTTGTGCAGCTTACGGCGCAGTATTGACACCAGATCGCGTGGGATTACCTTTCACAAGTAATTGAACAATATTTTAGGTTATTTTAATTGATTTTATTTTACTTTATTTTAGCGTCCTGTATAATAACTAAATCTCTGCCGTTTGTAACAAACCAAACCGTGTGAAAATCCAGTAAAAATTCGGGGAGTTATGCTTATTATTGTAGTTGGGGATACACCTTCCTCAGTAGAAATAAATGCACTGGGGACGCACTGGGGACCCATCCAAGATGGCGGCCGCGCCGATACGTCAGCTCCAACAGGCGGCGTCAGTCTATGAGGCGTCTACGTATATATATGTCTATGGTTAGAAGCGGGGCAATGCTAAGGGGTAGCACGTTACATCATCATGTACCCTTTAAGCTCCGCCCATAAAATCCTTGAAATATGGTGAAAAATAGAAAAACAGTCTAACTCCACAATTCAACATTGAAATACAGTCTTTTCACATGTTTTCAGCAATGACTTTCTAACGTGTGTAATGTGTTTAGAAACAAATTTCAGAATTTGCTTTACATGGTCTTTAAAGAAATACAAACAGTGGCACAGCGCTGTGCCGCTGTGCCTCCAGCGCTGGCACAGCACTAAAAGCAAGCGAGACTAAGCGTTCTGGGGTGGGGATAAGAGCCATGTTGTAGAGGCCCTTCAATGGACTCCAATGTGTTTGAAGTTGTTTTGAGACGCCATAGATGATTGGTTCCTGCGGTGTTGCGTGAGACCCACAGTCCAACGTCAAGTCAGGGAGGTTTGAAACGTCTTCACCGTTGGTCAGGCACGCCTTTTAATTATTTCTTCCAACAATGCCTTTTATTCATAACACAATAACTGGTTTCCTCATTACAGTGCAATTGTAATGCATAATTGGGCTATGTCATCTCGAGGGAAGCACTCCCGAACAAAACTATTATGGGATACATCTTCGGTTTCGGGAGGAGATGGGATGCCGGTTGTGTGCCGTCTAAAAAAGAAAAGAAAAAAGATTGATATGGAAGGTAGAAAGTCATGATTCCCAGGGGCATGACTAGAATGCACCTTGCATGGTAACTGTGTGTGTGTGTGTGTGTGTGTATGTGCCTGATTTTGTGTGTCCTTTTTTATATTTAATTTACTCTAAATCCATACCTCATGCTTTGTGTCCCTTTCTTTTCTCGTTCCCTTTATTTTATCTAATTTTCCTGCCTTCCATCCCTTTCCTGTCTGTCTTTCTACCTATCTCCTCCTTGCTTTCTCTATATGTCCCGCCCTCTTTCTGTGTCTCTGTAGGACAGTGGCCATTTTAAATTGGTTTTTCACACCTTCTCGGTGAGGCATCCAGGCACACGCACGCACACGGGCACACACACACACACACACACACACACACACACACACACACACACACACACACACACACACACACACACACACACACACACACACACACACACACACACCACAGTCACTTCCACTATTCCTTAATCTTTGTCCCCAAAGTCCTCCTCTCATTCTGTCTGCCATCTCTTCATCTGTTCCGTCTCCTCACTTAACCTGTGGGACAGGCAGACAGATAGACATATAGAGAGAGAGACAGTTTTTCAAACAGAGAGACAGACAGATATATTCAGACAGACAGGCAGACAGTCAGGCAAAAAGACAAAAAGGCAGACAGGCAGGCAAGCAGACAGTGAGGAATACAGGCAGACAAAGAGACCAACAGGGAGACAGACACAGGCAGACATACCTACAGACCAGGCATGCAGGCAAAGAGACGGACAGAAAGAAAGACAACAGAGAGGGAGACAGACCGATAGGCAGACAGATAGACAACAATAGAGAAAGAAGAAGTTGGAGGCAACAAAAATAAACTGTCTGTGATGAATGCACAGCTCAGAAATAGGAACTCTGTAACTCTCTCTCTCTCTGTCTGTCTATCTCCCTCCTTGTTCTTCATCACTTTCTCTCTCTGCAATCCCTCACATGGTTGCTTTCATCTCGGTCTTGTTCTCTATCTTTTCTCCCCTCCACATACACATCTCTTGTTCTGTCTGTCTGTATGTCTGTCTGTCTGTCTGTCTCTCTCTCTGTCTCTCTCTCTGTCTCTCTCTCTCTCTCTCTCTCTCTCTCTCTTTCTCTCTCCCTCTTCCCCCTCCCCCCCTCTGTCTATATGATCAATGAAAGTCATTCTTTTCCGGAAACTCTTGATGGATTTTTCCCATTGCTCTGCCATGGTGTGTGTGTGTGTGTGTGTGTGTGTATGCACATGCATGTATGGATGTATGTATGTGTGTGTTCATCTGTGCTTTTGGGTGTAAGTGACTACTATATTAGTTTAAAGGGTTGGCCTAAATGGCCAAAGGAATGTGTGTATATATCTTCTCACGTTGTACACCACTTAATATCATTTGGAAACAAAACGTGTGTGTGTGTGTGCACACGCACGTATGCATATATGTGAATAAAATACACATACAAAAACAGTATACTACTGAGTGTACCTCTGTGGCTAAGGAGGACGTTTCCCTCTCTGTTCTCACACACTCTCGGCTCTGTCAGTATTACTGTACGTCTGTCTGAGGGATGGATGGAGTGACGGAGAGATGGAGCGATAGACTGGGGATTTATAGAGAGAAGGTGAGATAAAGGTGGAGGGAGAGTTGAAGAGAGTGACGTTAAGTGGCTTGACATATTATCACAGGAGCAATGGATGCCCGGACACATGGGCGGAGGGGGGGGGGGGGGGGGGGGGAGGAGAGAGAGAGAGAGAGAGAGAGAGAGAGAGAGAGAGAGAGAGAGAGAGAGAGAGAGAGAGAGGAGAGGGAGAGGGAGAGGGAGAGAGAGAGAGAGAGAGAGGGGGGGGGGGGAGAGAGGGGGGAGAGAGGGACATATTATCACAGGAGCAATGGATGCCCGGACACATGGGCGGAGAGAGAGAGAGAGGAGAGAGAGAGAGAGAGAGAGAGAGAGAGGAGAGAGAGAGAGAGAGAGAGAGAGAGAGGAGAGAGAGAGAGAGAGAGAGAGAGAGAGAGAGAGAGAGAGAGAGAGAGAGAGAGGAGGGTTGAAATGGAAGGTGAAATATACTGTATATGTAGAGTGTGTGTGTGTAGGGGGGTTGCACATCCTGCACTCCTATGCATACAGATAGACATACAGACAGACCATGTGCACACACTTGACGCCAGAGTTATTGTTTTGAAATTTTAATTTTACTTCATTTTCAGTCTAGTCTTTCATTTTGGTTTTTGATTTCAGTTTTGGTTTTAGTTAGTTTTAGGAGTGTATCAGTATTTTTATTTATATTTTGAGGAATTGACTAGTTTTAATTTACATTTCATTTCATTTTAGTCTTAGTTTTAATTTTATAAGTATTATGAGAAAATACTTGATTTATAGTGGCTGAAAAAAGTAGGATGACAGAATGCATGACATGAAATATTTATTACAAAATCATTGTTTATTAAAGGTCCCATATTGTGCAAAACCATCGTATTCTTGTCCCCATGAACCATTAACATTGCTCATCCCACAGCAGAGCTTGGTAAGGAGGGTGAAACTAAAACCAAGCTGATTTTACCCGCAATTCAATTTTGTTTTAGTTTGTGTTGCATTGTTCATTGTAATTTTTATTTAGTATTTATTTAATTTAATTTAATGAATTTTTTATTTTTTTTTACTGCTAGTTTTAGTCTTAGTTTTCGTTAACTATAATAACTCTGATGCACACACACGCGTACACAGTCCAGAAGGACTCAGCAGGCAAAGATTGGTGTCGTGGTTGCCAGGGTAACGGTGCCAGGCGCGTCCGAACATGCCAGTTTTTTCCGGCCAGCCAATGGGAAAGCCTAATGTTACAATGCCAGATTTCAGGACTTAACTCAATACAGCCTACGATAGGCCGGTTATTCATTCCTTCCCTGTGGGGAATTTACATTGTAACTTGAAATATGTAACAAATCATTGGTTTCTAAACTAGAGTTTCTCGTTTGGCACTTAGAAATGAAAGTACAAATCTGGGTGATTTGTATGTGCCTGTAAATCAGCGGTAGAAGAATGGCTCCACAGGCCACGTTAACAGGCTGTTTCGAAGACTAGAGACCAAAGTCCTTCGACCGGCAAAGAAAACCCCTGAAAAATAGTTTAAGCCTTGTGAGTCTTTTACCGGCCCTCTGGTGTGTGTGTGTGTCAGCTGTTCAATGCCTTGTTCTGGGATTGAGGCATATGCTTCATATCGGACTCCTGCGGAGGCTTGTGGACACACACGCACACACATGCTCATCAGCCGATTCACGCGAACACACACACACACACACACACACACACACACACACACACACACACACACACACACACACACACACACACACACACACACACACACACACACACACACACACACACACACACTCCCCTTAAGAGCTCAAGGACGATCATTGCTATGGGAAGAGACTGAATATCAAAATGAGGTGGACTCATACACTAAAGAGCTTTAACCGCATGGCCTACCTGTCAATCACTGACGGACGGTGGTGAAGCGTGTTAGTAGTAGTATAAGTATTAGTGTTAGTATTTGCGTTAAGACTTAAACCTGCACTATATAAGTTTTCCCATAGCAGCCTTAGCAGCCTCTAGTGGCTTGAGTTGTAACTACAGTTATAGCAATCATTTTCATATGACCGTTACTGTCATCTGAGATTTTACCACGGTGGGACTTGAAAATTCGACTCGTTCGGCTGAGTGCTCTGCACACGCCGTGACGATCGAACCCCAATGAGGTGCTGCAATTTGGTCGCAAGCCTGCCATTTTGTCCGTGCGAACGCGACAAAAATGCGATTTTATTTTAAGTTTATTGGGGCCTTTAGTGTTATTATAGGTAGTAGTAGTATTAGTAAAGATCAGCTCAGGGAGAAAATACTCTATATAATATAATCTCTCACATGCACACACGCACAAGCACACACCCGCACACAACCACACACACACACACATCCACACACACACCCAGGCGGGCGTGGTGCAGTCTGGCGGAGCAAGGGATGTTCATTGGTGTTGTGTGCAGGTATCTCTCTGATTTGCCTGCTGTTCTTCGCCGCGGCGTCGCAGCGAGCGATGTCTCGGCAGAACCTCAACATGTCCCACATTCATTATATTTTCACACTCTGGTACGCCGGGACCCTCACACTCACACACACACACACACACACATACTCACATGTGTGGAGACGCACACACATGATGAGCAATTATAACCGTTTTTAAACAGCATTTTATCATAGAAAATATATATTTTTCTCTATTCATCTTTGATGGATGACTAATAACATACATTTTGAATTCATGCAAATATTTTCCCATTTGGATGACCATGGAGCTAAACAATGTCATTCATTTATTGAAAGTCTGCACGTAATACTGTGGTTTATGCCTATTCAGTGCACACTTATATGAGGTAGTCATAGGGCAGGCGCAAGGACGAAGGTGCCTAAAAAATAATAAATTGGCACTAGATCAAACTTTTCATCCCTAATGGCCAAGCAAACTTGAAAACTAAGATTTTTACAAAGACGGCGAACCAGCACAAACCATAAAGGGGAGGCCTGCAAATGTATAGCTACAGGGGGAAGTCTTGCGCAGCCAGACCTATCTCCACACTTGGTTTTAGCTGGAGAAAGGTCTGGCTCTACTCACTATCATTCTGGCATCGGGGAAAAAAACGCTCCTTCTTTAACCAATCACAATCGTCTTGGGCGGCGCTAAGCCCAGGATGCAGCAATGGTGGCAGATGGCGGAAGGGGGAGGAGCATAAGGTATTAGCCCGCCCAGAGCCTTCCATTGGGCGGCTTGCATTTACACATTTTGGGATAATTTTCCAGCACCACTGACGGATAGCCGACCTCAATAACGTCATGAGTCACAAACCGTGGCAACAACAAGCGAGTCCAGACGTGTTCATCACTTTTAAGGGTCCTCTGGAAACACTTTCATTATCGTTTGGTGTAATGTGTTGTGTTGTCTGTTATGTGTTGTGTTGTAATGTGTTGTGTTGTCTGTGTTATGTTGTCTGTAATGCGTCTGAATTTGCAGTGTGTTTTCTAAATGCTGCGCATGCGTTGTCAAATTGATGAAGATGTTTTCTCAATTTGCTTATGTTTTGTCTATTTGCATGTTTTCTTAAAATTCAAGATTCAATTCATTTATTTGTCACATACACATACAGGATGTACAGTGAAATGAAAGTGGCATTTCTTACGGGATTGTTCAAAAAACTACTGAAGTAACAGTATAATAAAAAAGAACCAACAATATTTGCAGTACAAATGAAGCAACATCATTTGGCAAAGAAGATATTAAAAACAAAAACATGAACTAAAAAAAACGCACAATGCCCCAGCGGCGACAAGACACGGCCGCGCCATCTTTGAGAGACATCTTAAGTTGCAGTGTGTTGACATCTCAGGGCCACCGCAGTCTGGCCTTCTCTACATAATGGGCTAAATGTATTGGTGTAGTATTTGACCTCATGTCTATTTTCTCTTTGTTGTATTTGATGTATTTGTATATATGCTTCACCCGACAAGGTTGTGTATTATCCATTTGGTGCAGTTGGTAGCACATTGAAAATTGTTACTTATTTTTTCAATGCATATTGAACGTAGCAGTGACATCAGCGCAGGGTTTAAATGTATTAATCATGAAGCCACCTGCACATTCACGTCAAAGTGCCGTGGGAGTAGCATGTCCTCTTACGCGCCCACTCTGTGTGATGGGAACAACATGTCTCGCTCCAGAGGGGGTTTCAATGATGAATTGGAATTTAAACCGGCCATGCTGTGGGATACGGCAGGAAATCCCTGGCAATCCCAACCTTTAAGACGTCACGGCAGTCAAAAACGACCTGCCTAAATACCAGGCGGTGAATAGAAATGTCATGTAAATATATGGGAAGGGGTTGACACCGCTTGCTGTCGTTTCTGATATACATCGCTGTAATGCTTTCTCAATGGGGACCACGGCCACTTCCGACGGCCACAGCCATGCATTTATGCATAGCGCCGTATCGCGTGTGTGTGCATGTGTGCATGTGTGTTTGTGTGTATGTGTGTGTGTGTGTGTGTGCGCGAGTGCGGGCGTGTGCGTGTGCATGCATTATGTTCTTTCTCGCTCCTGCAGAGACAAGTAGCGTGCCCCACACACACGAACACACACACACACACACACACACACACACACACATCCAAGCCTGCACTTTTCTTTTCAAGTGTGTGTTTTAAGCGTGCATGTGTGTGTGTGTGTGTGTGTGCTTACAATCAAACTGCATTTCACAGGTCAGCGGTCGTCTCGACTTGCTTATACGTTGTTTGTAAAAATGCTTTTGCCCGGAAAAATCAAATTGATGTTGGATTTCAGTCAAGATGATTTTGTAAACGACGTTGTCAGCATAGCACACTTCACACGGTTATTACGTTACGCTCCTCCCAGGTCCTGAAGGCTGAGCTACTCTTGTTTTCTGTTTCTGTTCACCTAATCTCATCACCTCATGCTAAACAATAGCGCTTACATCACACCGCGCAGAATGCGTCATCGCTGGTGAAAAATGAGTTCATGCAGTCGCTGTTTCTGATTTGCTCAGAAGTAATATAAATAGTGTCATTTAGAACAACCAAATGAGAAACGATGACAAAAACAAATAACGACAATAAGGCTTATCATCTCCTTCATGTTAATTCAGATTCCAGATTTAATTTCAGATCTTTATGGGAAATTACAATCATTTTCCATAAAGATCTGAAATCTGAATTATGATTTAATACATAAGATGGCAATTATCCAGATATGGAGCAGTTCCTGAAAGCAGTTTTTTCATATGTATTCTTTATGATGATCAGTTTCTTTGTCTTCTCCTGTATGATTATTTGCTCCTTTCGTCCTCAGTGTCCGACAGTGGAGCAGGAGCAGCAGGAGGAGGTGGTCCAACAGGAGGTGGGGACTCCTCTCAGGCCCGCTTCACCTCCTCCCTCCCCACCTACCTGCCTGTCCAATGCCAGCTGGGCGGGGCTGACTCCGCCTACTTCCTTCGGGAGGCCAATCAGGAGGTCATGCGTAATGGCAGCCTATCGTCTCGGACTGAACCCTTTTTCCTCCACAAGTTGGAGGCCGGCATGGGAACCCCTCCCGCTCTGCCGTCCGTCAACTGCAGCTATGGCAACCTGAGCGTGGAACAGCAAATCCCATTGGACCTGCTACAGGGCCCGCCTCCGCATCTCTTGTCCACGCCCAGCCAAGTCACGCTAAACTGGAAGGTCAAAGGTCACGTGGTGAAGTCCAGGGTTGGATCAACCCACCCTTGGATACAGGTACCGTATTTTTTCTCGTACCTCCTTTTAATATATATAATAAAGTCATGATATCTTGATTATTTAATTAATAATTTGATTAATACAGTCGTTAATAGTATTACAGTCCTAGTTAACAAAGTAATGTTTAGGTAATCCTTTTATTACAATTATAATCTCACCAAATACTAAAGGGAGACCGTCATGCTCAGCTACCTTGTAACATAAGAGTGAACATATTGCTTCATAAGCAAGTCGGGAACAATCAGGGACTGCAACTTTTAACTTGTTCTGAGAAACATCCTGGACAAGTCGGACCATTCCCCTCATTGGACCCAGATTTGAGTTCTCCAAATCGGACCAATGACATGATGTCAATGGTCCAACTTTTCTGGGATTCGGAGCCGATGTTGCAGACTTAAATAAGTACTGGTTCCATGTGTTCCTGTTGTATCTCCACCCCCCCACCCCCGCTCTCTTCCCCTCACTCTCCACCCCCCACAATCTCCACTTTCCACTCTCCACTCTCCACCCCCCCCCCCCCCCACTCTCCATCCTCCCCCACTCTCCACCCCCCCCCCCCCACTCTCGCCTCCCCCCCCCCCCACCCTCTTAGGTGCTGTTCTACCTAGCAGGGCGGCGCTGGGACGAGCCCGACCCCCCGCCCCCGTCCCTCCTGCCCTGCGTCCGGGCCCTCGCCATCAGGGACCCCGGCGAGTCGGGCCCCTCGGCCGGGTGCCGGCTGGTGGGCGTCCCCGGCGTGTGCGTGGTCCGCCTCGAGCTCCCCGCCTCCTGGTTCTCCTCGACGCAGGCCAGGAGGCGACCGCCGGAGATGGTCCTGCAGTCCGTCGACGTGTACTACTCCATCGTGCCAGTGGAGGGGCCCGGGGACGAGTGTCCGTCCGTCGTCGACAAACCCTGGAAGGGCATGAGCGCGCACACGGGGCAGCTGGGTGCCCTGGGCCTGGGGACGGCCGGCGGACAGTGGAGCCCCCTTGCGGACGGGGGGCTCCAGGACATGCAGAGGGTGGGTTCGGGGGTGGCGCTGGTCGCGGGCTCGGCGTCGGCCAGGGGGGAGCGGCTGAGGCTGGACGAGAACCTGGAGGTGCTGGTGCCTCCCAGCCCGGTCCGGCTGGGGAAGACGGTGGCCTTCGGGGTCCATATGAAGAGGGATTCCAATGTGGAGCAGTTCACATTGAGGTAAGATCTGGTTGAACCTCACTCGGGATACCTTGTATCATTTACATTACATTTACATTTAGGGCATTTATCAGCTGTTTTCTTCCAAAGCGACTTACAATAAGTACATTTGTCAGTAGAAAGTAATATCACTGTCGGTACAGCAAGGCTTTCAGTAGAGCAAACTTCTAAGTGCATCATAATTGCTAGGTTTAGCTGTCCTCTCTGGTATACAGCATGGATAGCTGGGGTAAGATTCTGTATGATGCTAAGTACTATTTAATTGCCAGGATGTACGAACATACAAAAACTGCGAGTTTTTTTTTGGTTTGTTTTGTAGGAGGGAGGCTATGCAGCGTTTAGGTGACCTCTGAACTCTGAACTTTTCTATTTATTCTGTGTCTTTTCTAGTTTGCCAGTTTTTTCCCCCCACCTCCTCCATATTGTATGATTACCCGCCCCCCCCCCCCCCCCCCCCCCCCACCATCATAATTGCTTTCTGCTTGCATCTTCCCTGTTTTGTTGCCTTCTCAACGCTCTGCGTTTTGCTGTTGTGCAAACATGGCTGGCTGGTAGGGTTTGATAGCTGTCACCTGTGTTTCCTCAAGCCCCCTTTCTGGAGCAATGCAAAGCACTACTTCATGAATATGCATGACCAATCAGGGAGAGGGAGGGACTCGTGTAGGAAAAAGATGGAAAGAGAGTGAAATCGAGTGAAATAATTGAATATGAGAGGTAAAGAAAATGCATATATGCTAAATCCTGTTTTCTTCAATAACGATCGTCATAGAAAATGCTTGCATTGTGCTGGTTTTAATTTCGCCCCTTAAAACAGAAAGTGGCAGAATGCTATATTTAAAAATAGATGGTTATGTACGGTTTTTTTACATCGCATTTCATTATATTAGTATCTTGGGGACCCATTCCTCATATTCTATGTGGGCTGCCAAACAATAAAAGTTTTTTTGTTGATGAATCTGCATCCGAGCCTCATCACTCCTGAGAGTTTTTGGGGATTTGCAGCTGACAAACGACAGAGAGCGTAGATTTATCACCTGACACAGGAGATATTCAGCCGCGCTGCGCCGCATGGATGCTAGCTACAGCATCACCATAACAATAGACACCTCTCTGCTGGGATTTCAAACTATGAAAGTTTTTGAAACTTTTGGGGGGGGGGGGTGACACGTGTCCAAACCGCGTCTTCCTCTCGCTCTCACACCGGCTCCTACCCGGGAGGCTGGGTGAGTGTTTGGAAAATGCTAATTCAATGTTATGTAGCTGGTATGTTGTTTCCTTTTTAAGGGGGAACTTTGTGTCAATACAATGTGGGTAGTATGTATGTATGTATGTATGTATGTATGTATGTATGTATGTATGTATGTATGTATGTATGTATGTATGTATGTATGTATGTATGTATGTAGTAAGCCACCCACGTTGTAATGATGCAATGTGGGTGAAGCTCCCTGTTAAATATGAACAAACCCCCTGTTGTTTGAAACACTAATGTACCACATTAAGAATAGCTGTCGTCTTGTAGTCTTCAGTTATTTGCAAATGAAGCGACTCCTCAATTACAGTCTCAAAGAAGACAGAGGAGGGATCCCTCCTCCTGGGATGGCTAGGAGCCCAATGGGGGGGGGGGCATGCATTTTATAGCAGCAAAACAACAACATAGATGTGCCACAAGCCATGTCCCAGGGCTTGGCCTGGAAGAGTATACAAATCCCCAAAATGAAAGAACACCATTGCAACACTGAGTAAGAACACATTTATTATCTTGAGCTAATCTTTCCATGCCACTAATTCACATCTACAGTGTAACGACACTCAGATTATATTATTCATATTATTCCATACCTGTCACCCCTCCCGTTTTTCCTGGGATTCTCGATTCTCACCCGCTATCCCCCTGTTTAAACATTTTCCCGTAAATCTCCCATATTTTTTTTTACCTTTCTTATAAAGGTTTATAAGGACATGAACCATTTAACAATCACCCAATTGTAGTCACTTACTTAATGTAGGTACTAGTTAACCCAATCCTTGTTGCACTGATATTTGAAAGCAAGTGGTGGCCAAGTGGTGATTTTAGGATTCACTGTGTGTATGCGTGTCTGCATGTAAGGGGTATGTGGACAGTGATGGGGGTGGTGGGACGGCCCGGGCGGCGGAAAATGTCCCTTAGTTTCAAATCCCAATGTTGACAGCTATGTATTATTCATAGTATTCATATTGTTATTAGAATGATTAATATTATGATATTATCTGCTCCATGGTCGCTACACCACTCCCAACAGGGTGTCAGCTGCCCTTGACAAACTCAGTGGATAGTTTGAACGCACACACACACACACACACACACACACACACACACACACACACACACACAAACAAATGAGAGAGAGGAAGAGGAAGAGAGAGTGTTTGTGTGTGTGTGTATGTGTGTGTGTCTGAGAGCAAGAAAATAAACGGTTTGTGCACCCCACATACAAATGCATTATTTGAAAAGCCCACACGTGAGACCCCCCCCCCCCCTGCACAGACACACACACACACACACAGACACACACACACACACACACACACACACACACACACACACACAGGTTGCAGTTGTTGAAAACACTCGTACACTTCATCTTCATCTGAAGTTGTGACACCCTACCTACACCGTGTGCGTGTGTGTGTGTGCAGAGCAAATCTTCTTTCCCTCTCTTCTCCTCTTCTTTCCTCACCTCGTCTCCTCGTCTCCTCTCTTGGAATGGAATGCCTCATTGAATGGATTCTTTGTGGACTTTCTTACATACATATCTTATGCATCTGTGCATTTTGCACATACTACATCTAAATAGTTTACAGCTGTTGCCACTGAAAACCAATCTAGGGTGTGTTCACGTCTTCCATGCAGACAATGTCGCGCTGAGATAGAGTGCTGCTGGCTGCTGGTTTGGTCATGCAAGCCATTAGCATGCTTTTTACCCCACCGCTGTACTTAAACAGCCAGAAAACACACCTCATAAAACAAAAAGGGATTTTTCGTGCTATTTATGTATAGGATGTGTGTGTGTGTGTGTGTGTTGGGGGGGGGGGGGGGGGGGGGGTATGAATGTAATGTTGAAACAGATCTAACTTCCCGCACATGCATCCATTAGTGATGATCCCATTGACTAAATATGCGGTGCATTTAATTACGTATGTATTTATTCCGATTCGCGCTTATAAATTAACAACATAGTTTGAGAGAGAGAGAGAGAGGGAGATGGAGTTGGAGATATAGAGAGGGAGAGGGGGAGGGAGGGGGAGAATGAGAGAACGAGGATCATTTCTGAAGATGAATACAGATGCATAAGGAGGAACACTAATTTCATGTTGGCTTAAGTAGTGCGCCGCTCACTTGCATACAATCTAAATGGTTGTGACAAGTCTTTCCATAATACATTATGAAGTGCAGTGCTCATAGCAGGAGCCCACTATGGGGAGCGTTTCCCAGTCCCTAGCAAGTTGTTACTGCAGCAGACGGTGTCTTTTTCCAAATATTATGAATCAAATGACATTGGTACACAACAGGGACGTGGGGGGGGGGCCTTGACAAACTAATCCTTTCAAATATCAAGAGGGTCTTTTTTCTAAGAGAGGACCGAGCTGCTCAACGACGATGTGAGATGGCAGTGGGAGCCTGTGAGGGCGGTACAAAACATAGGAGTGATGATGTCATTTGACGTGATTGGTGGTAACTTCTGTGTTGTCATTGGCTGGATTGGCTGTTATGCCCGCCTACTTGGACTTGATGATGCAGTCGCAAGCAAAGTTTCTTTAATGTCAAATTTGTATCCGCATAGAGAAAAAATATTAGCTTAGAGACTATTTGGCATTTGTGTCTCACTGTTTTGAATCTCTGTCCATCTCTAGAGGTTTTAAGGTTTATAGTTTGTCTACTAGTCTACAGACCGGTAGCTGGCGTGTGCCTCTGTCATTAAATAGCTGTCTGCTTGAACTTTGTTCTATCGGTTGGCTGGTTAATTAGCTAGATGATTGCCATTGGATAAGCAGGGTGTGTGTGTGTGTGTGTGTGTGTGTGTGTGTGTGAGAGAGAGAGAGAGAGAGAGAGAGAGAGAGAGAGAGAGAGAGAGAGAGAGAGAGAGAGAGAGAGAGAGAGAGAGAGAGAGAGAGAGAGAGAGAGAGAGAGAGAGAGAGAGAGAGAGAGAGAGAGAGAGAGTACGTGTGCTGTACACGTGTGTGTAGGGATTAGTCGGTTTTCCCTGAGATCAAAGAGGTGATGTAGTTGTATGGATTTGCTTTTACACACACACACACACACACACACACACACACACACACACACACACACACACACACACACACGCTATCAGAGCTCATGCTCAGATGTGCACATACGCGTCCTGTGCTCGGGGTTGCTGAAGATTTGTCATTGTATCTTATTAAATATCTTGTCACTAAACAGTGGGGCTGGTAAATTTGACCTTGTTAGATTGATGATGTTTTTCTCTATCAGGTTCTTGTCTACACTGTACAGATTAAAATAGTAAACCAACATAAAAGTGTTGTACAGTACACAGCAATTGTTTAGATTCACTCACTGAAAGAAAACTTTTTTTGGGGCAGTTAAAAGCTTTACTGACCAAGAACAATAACAAACCAACAACATGATGTTAGGTCAAAGGTCCAGTCAACAGATTAAACCCCAGTCCACAGAGAAATGATCCGGCTCACTGTGAAACATGTCCAATTCAATCAGGATCTTGGCGACAGCCTGAGATGTGTCTTTGGGGTCCTTCTGTTTTTTTGTTGTTTTTTGTGTTGCAGAGTGTTTGCATGCAGCTCAGAAGAGTGAACCATTAGTTGGAGTGTGGAGGCTGAGCCCCTTTTCCTCTTGATCCTTTGCTTCCCACCGTAGCTCAGGATGATGGGGTGCTGGCTTGTCAGTGCCGAGGAAGCCGGACGGGCGTATGAGTCATTGTGTGTGAGCGCTGCAGTCTCTCCAAGATGACTTGAACTTTGTACTCGGCGTCAATCTAGGTCTTGCGTCTAGTGTCCTTTTTTCTACGTTTTCTTTCTACCTTTCCTAATTGGCATTCTGTTCTCGTGAGAGACGAGTGGGATTGGAAAGCCTCTTGCCGACCGTTCTTTCCTTAGGTTTTTCGGAGGAGTGCTTTAGCAGAATCGTGTCGTTAAAATGCAGCCATTCCTGAGGAGCCATTCCAGCATTGCAGTGAAGAAGTAGAGCTCGGCAGTATAAAACCAATTGGCTCCAGGACCGTCAACGCTGTATCTGTGTGAATGACCTTTTAAAGTCATCCCTAATTACTGCAGGAGAGGTCACATCCACACATATGGTCCCCAAATCCAAGTCCTTCTACTTAGGTTTCCACTGAGGCCCAAGTACTTCAATTAGATTTTGGAGAGTTTTAGGAATGGCATTATTAGGACGCTCCATTCTTATGCAGTAATGATGGTAGACAAATAATGAGAATAATTAGGCCTCTAAATGATGGCTATGCAAAGGCAACCGAACCAATAGCATTGTTTTTGTGTAATGTTTATGGACAAATGGTTTAAACCTGTCATTTTTACACTGCAGTTATTTTCTTCATTAAAAAATATATATGAACTACAACAAGTTTCCCAAGAATAAAACACGCCTTTATAAATCGTTTTGCATCATCAATCGACTCCTCAAGACGAGTGGTTAATGCTTTGGCGAGTCCCGACCAGAAAAAGCAGTCGTTATTTTCCTTTTTTGGGAAACATATCCAATTGCCCACAAATACCACTAATTGTTTTTCCAAATAAACATGCTAAATATTATATATTTATATATTGGGTGATTATTTTTCTTCAATTACATAGTGTAAAATAACATGCAAATCCCCACTATCAACTATTTTAATATCCCTAACCTCCACAAATTAAAACAAATAAAAGTACTTTCTTATTTTCTAAACCGTGGCATTTATTCACCTTGGGGCTATGGTCACATCTGCGCTTGTTATTAATTAAAACCTAATTAAAATGTTAGCCTTTTAAAAAGCAATCAATTGAACAGTTACCTAAAATAACATTGTGCTGCTGAAAAACAACAATTTAAATGTGTGTACTGAAACACATTTGGGATACAAATCAGTTTAGTCTGCTTGCCTGCTGCTCCCTGCCTTGAGGTAAAAAATACAACAAAAACAAGAAAACTGCAGCTTTTTCCACGCTGAGCCATTGAAAGCCTGTCTTCCTTCTCACCTCTTTTGCAAAGTTTGCTGCGCTTGGGTGCGAACAGACGCCAGAGTTTCAGCTGTAGAAGACAGGCTGCGTTTGACATGATATCCAACGGGCGCGGCGGTGGAGGGAAAACGGAGAGTCAGTCATTCAGTGAGTGAGTGAGTGAGTGAGAGAGAGAGAGAGAGAGAGAGAGAGAGAGAGAGAGAGAGAGAGAGAGAGAGAGAGAGAGAGAGAGAGAGAGAGAGAGAGAGAGAGAGAGAGAGAGAGAGAGACACACACACACATTGGTTTCGAGTTTGAGAGGTCACAGCTGTGAAGCATTTACATTTATGTTCTTTAATTGGGAGGAATCCGGATTAAAGCTGAATGCACACATGAATGTAAATGCAGACGCATGCACGCACACAGAAAGACAGACACACACATATAACCACATGCACCTATTGGTACATATGAACACACACACACACATGCACTAGAGGTGCGCGGATGGGCTATTATTGTATCCGCAACCGCATCACAAAACTCATCATCCGTCCGCCATCCATCCGCACCAACGTTTTTTGACCAATTTCAAAACCGCACCCGCCCGCCATCCGTGGGCGCTGCTGACGCGAGAAAAAAAGTGTGCTCGTTTTTATCGGATGTAAGTAACAATATTTAACAATGTAACTTATATATATCTTTTCATTTGATTGGTTCAACCGCCACCCGCCCGAATTTAATTAAAATATTATTTTTCGTAAGGTCATCCGCCCGATCCGCGGTTTAACCGCGGAGTCCGCGGCTGTAACCGCCATCCGCGCACCTCTAACATGCACACACACACACACTCACACTCATTTTGTACCCATTAAACTCCCTCCCTCCCTCCCTCTTCCAGCTCAGTAACTCTCCAAATGTTTCTTCATCGTCATCTTCTCTCTCTCCCTCCTCTGTCTCTCCTTCACTCTCTCTCCTCATATTACTCCTGAATATTCATGAGGGAGGAGTATTTGCAGTGCGTCCTGATAGAGGAAAAGCACACACAGAGGTGACAGCCGTCAAAACCGCAGCAGCCGCTGCTGCTTGCTGCGTGCGCGTCGGTGAGAACGGCAGGAGAGAACAAGAGGCAAATGCCAGGAATGAAAGAACGAATGCCCGAGAGAGGAGGGAGACTGGGGAGAGAGACAGAGAGAGGGAGGGGGAGAGAGAGAGAGAGACAGAGAGAGGGAGAGACAGAGAGAGAGAGAGAGAGACAGAGAGAGAGATGGGGAGAGAGTGGGAAGCAGAGCTTAGCGCAGTAGAGAGAGAGAGAGGTTTTATTTCAGTGGATGACGTTTATTTGAGAATGATTGACGTTATCAGTAACTCGCATTACAAAAATATAATATGCCTGTGTGTGTGTGTGAGTGTGTGTGTGTGTGTGTGGGTTCGTACACATTGTTTATTGGCTGGTCCACGTGTGTGCCACATGTGTTTGTGGGAACATCTCCCTGTACACCCTTCCAGGCTGTCTCTCACTCTCTCTCCCTCTTCCCTTCTCTTCCCCCGTCTTCCTTCCTCGCTCTCTCCCCCCCTGCCTCCCTCTCGCCACCCTCCATAACCCCCTCTCTCTCTCTCTGTCTTGCTGCATCTCTTCTCTCGTCTCTCTCTCCCCCATTACTCTCTTTCTCCATCCCTATAACTCTCCCCATAACATTCCCATAACACACTCTCTTCCCCCTGCAACCCTCTCGCCTCCCTCCATCATCTCTTCTCTCTCTCTCTCTCTCCCGGCTGGATGTGTGAGGGATGCTTGGTATGTAAATAAGCAGCATATTCCAGTGTGTTTTGTGTCTCTTCGTCGTGCATCGTTACTGGATAGAGAGGAACCCTATTGAAATACCTGGGGCACACACCAGCAGAGAGTCCTTTTAAACTGTGTGTGTGTTCCTATGTACCAGTAGGTGCATGTGGTTATATGTGTGTGAGAGCATGTTTTTCTGGGGCAGGACCTTACCTGCCCTGCGCCAGAGGTGGATGATTTAAAGATACCTTATTTTGTTTTTAACAACCGGTTGCAAAAATGAATTGATATTTTTTACGAACTGTGAGAAGTTTCTCTTGCAGAGACTATTATTTATTTTATATTCTAAACCTTTTCCATATGAAAATATATGGCGACTTATTATATTTGAAATCAGCCATAAATGTGGTGGAGTGTAGTTCTGCCTTCCTTCTATATCGGCAATACTACTGCTGCTCTCTGGCTTTCGAACCCGAGAGCATGTTTTAAACACACATCTCACTTTAACTCCATACTCAGGGGTTCATCTGCATTAAATTAATTTGGTCTCATCTCCTTTCCCCCTCCTCTCCTGTCCTCTAGTCTCGTCTCGTCTTGTCTCGTCCCCTCCTCTCCTCTCTCTATCCACTCCTCTTTCCTCTCTTCTCCTCCCCCCCCATCTCCCCTCCTCTCCTTTCCTCCCCTCCTGGGATTAATGTCGCCTCACTCGCGGTTCCCCCTCCCCACAAAAGGCCAGAGTGTCTGAAACGTAAGCAGTATGTAAATGACTTTAAGATGCTGGTGTTGAGACAGAGGAACAATGTGGGGTTGCCACTGGGGCTTTTGTTTTCATCTACGCCCCAAAGCTTTGTGTCATATTTCTATACCGTCCTCTGTGTGCGACGACAAGCCAAGCACCCAGAATCCTCTGTTCCCGCCGCACGCATTCCCTCAACCTTCCTCTCATCTTCCCCTAATCTTCCTCTCTCTGTCTTTCTCCGTTTCTCGTTAAATCCTGCATGTTTTGCTCCATTTTGGGGTATCTCTGTGCACCGCTCTCGGGGAAAACCACACCGCACACCAATTTTAGTAATGGTGTACAGAGAATAGTTTTGTGTGTATGTGTGTGTGTGTGTGTGTGTGTGTGTCCGTGGATATGTATGCAGGAGTGCTTTTCCAACACTGTTTACCGTAATTCTGAGCACTATCCCCAAGCGAGGGTTGTCTTTTCATGGAGGTGGTTGTAGGTGCATTAGTCAAATGTCTCAGTATATTGGTGAGGCTCCCCCCGCAAAAGTGAGGCTGTGGAGAACATCGGGGGGGGGGGGGGAGACGGAGAATATGCAGCACATCCTATCAGGGTAACATGTTGTACTATGCATAATGCTATAGTTGTCTTTAGATTCGATTTGATTTAACTTTAATGTCATTGCACAGTAGTACAAGTACAGAGGCAATGAAATGTAGCTCGACATCTAACCAGAAGTGCAAAAAGCAGTAAGGTAGAGAGGATTTACATATGTATAGTGGAATATATAAGAAATCATTGAGGGTATGATAAGATCAGGTATGATATGAATATGGTAAATACATTATGGACAATATCTACAGTATAGTCAGTGGTATACATATGAGTACACTATTAGGGTAGATATAAACGGTATGGACAGTGGTAACAAAGAGCTGGAGGAAGGTGTGTGGCGGTCCGGGGTGGACGCCTAGTTGATATTAAAGCTGCTGTAGGTACGATCTGAGAGTTGTAAGGGGAAAGAGAGCAAGATTTTGACCATCAACAACCCCCAAAAATGTCTCCTCCCTCACTGTTCCCTCCCTCCCTACGTTTCTCTGTGTTTAACTTTCACGCACCTGTGGTGGAGCTATGATAACCCTTGCGTGCGTCCATGTGATTGACAGACGAAATGGATTCCCCCAACCTATCATGGAAGAGATGCCCTGATTGGTCAGAAATGAGAGCGGGAGCCGTCTCATACAGACAGTCTCATACAGGGGCAGGTGCAGTCGACCGCAACGGATATTCGCACGGAGCATTTTGCTCAATGACAGATGGCTATGGCATTTTTCACAAATGACACTCAAATTATAGCGCATCAATCTTACCTACAGCAACTTGTTAGGTCGAAATACAAGCAAATTGTATAAACTGTAACTGTTACAATGCATATAACGGGTGTGGAGAACATTTTGCTATATTGATACTGTTACCAGTCATAAAATACACATGTATTTTCAAAGAACAAAGACCCAAATCCCAACAGAGTTTAGCCTCCTTGGTGTAGCCTCCCTCCTGCAATCCATAACATCTAAATAAATGATAGCAACTGCTTTAGGCCAGTGGAACAGCGGGGCTGTCTTTCTGTAAAGTTAAACCCCCCCCTACATAATGCCTTCCCCAGCCAACTCCCTGCTGGTGTTTTTCTAATGTATTTAATGTGCTGCTGTCTTCATATTTCTCCGAGAGTATTGTTTGCGCTGCTTTTCCGTCTACCCGGATCCCCGCGATTAGCGGCGATAAATTCCAGAAACCGACGTGGGTTCAGTTTCGGGAACACATTTTGCCGCTCAAAACGGGTAGTTTATGGACTACATAACTGGCTTAATGATTGGCCACAGTGCTCTATGTTTGTTCATTAATCAGGGTGAATTTGCCCGGCTAATCTCCACATTAAGCTCAGTCAGAACATTAGCCTAGGAAATTAGTGCAATGAACGGGCTATTATTCATAGGAGGCTCTCCACTTTTGCATCTCCTTCTCTCGTTTGGCTCCTCGGCTTGTTTACGGTGATGGGATTGCCCATACGCACATACCTTCTCCATTCTTATTTCACATTTTGAATGAAACCATCATCGATTGATTTAACAGATTTTTTTGTAACTATGCAATAAAAACATGATGTCTATGGTGAAATAGGGTCACTATTACAGATGACACATCCAACACTGCATCATGCACACATCCTCCACATTTCCATATTTACTCACTGCAAGATGGTTAATTGTGCAAAATATACAACAACAATCTGTCTCGTGGTGACTACCCCAATCCTCTCCTCATTGCATTTTAGTCCTACAGTACTTCTGTGTTATATCCATGGCTCTGCAACCTTTGAAAGTATTATGAAGACGTATATGTAACATCAGACCCTGCGTTAGCTTTATAGCTATAGTGTAAAGCTATAGTGGTTGTCTTTGGATTTATACTTAAATGCTCATGAAGTATACATGCATGGCGGAGAACTATGTTCAATGTCTAGACAGCAATGTCGTAATACTTGATAGATGCAAGAGAAGTAATTATATGAAGGAGGACTAATACAACGATTGTAAACATTACTAGTGCATGCAGTGTGAAAATGGTTTTCTGCGATGACTTGCACAGGACTAATGCAGGATAGATGATATTAATCATAATCATGATCATCATAATCATAATAATCATAATAATACATCTTTATATATACAGCCCAATTCATACATAAAATGTAGTTCAGAGGGCTGAACAAAAATACATATAACTAGAAGTATAAATAATTAAACAAATAAGAGTTACACAGTGACACACACGTTGCATTAGGACCAACATGATGGAGACTTTAATCTGTGGGTCCTTGTTTTGATTTCCGCCGCGAGAGGAAGATCAGTTTCTAGTTCCTCGCCTATAGACAAGCGCTGTGCGCTGTTGGTTTTCCGGGAGAACCCGGTGGGAAGAACAAGACACTAACGTTGCCCTCTGGTCTATTTTTTCCACTCTTTTCTCCTCGTCCTTCATAAAAACCCCATCTATTCTAATCTTAGCAGGGCTTACCAGAGAATATCATCACACACACACACACGCACACACACACACACACACACACACACACACACACACACACACACACACACACACACACACACAGAGCGTTGTTTCATGTGTGAGATTCTATGCCTTTCTTGTGTGTCGCTTTAGAAGGTAGACAAGCTTCTTGTTTAATGTTCATCCCGTACACACACACACACACACACACGCACACGCACACACACTCACACACACACACACACACACACACACACACACACACACACACACACACACACACATGCACAAACGCACAACACATTTGCACAGGGATATGATCAGAAAATGCTTCAAGCATGCAAAATAGATTGCACATCAGAAAAACAGGTAAGTGTGTATGTGATAGAAATAAGAAACACACAGAAATAGAGAGAAATAAACATGCATGTAAGTATACACGTGCATGTACACACACACGCGCACACACACACACACACACACACACAGATGAGCCATGCCTGTCCAGGAGTAGGCGGGATTTCGTGGCATGGCTTTCACTCTTCACCTCCATCTTTTTACCCTCTCTTGCTCTATTCACTTTATTCCCTCTTTCCCCGTCACCATCTTGCTCTCCTCTTCATTAGTTTAAATGACTAAGTTCTGTGCCAAAAACTAATTAATTAACGCAGCCGCCTTGTGTGTAGTTAATGTCCATCTGGGTGGAAGGCCTCCATTTAATGTCCACATTCACATTACTTCCCTATCTCTCTATCTCTCTATCTATCTCTCTATCTATCTCTCTATCTCTCTATCTATCTATCTATCTATCTATCTATCTATCTATCTATCTATCTATCTATCTATCTATCTATCTATCTATCTATCTATCTATCTATATCTCTCTCCCTCACTCCTTCTCACACACACACACACACACACACGCACACATGCACTCAGGATTCTTCCTCCGTGATGCAATGACTCCTCTTTTCAGTCCACACATTTGGAGGACAGATTGTGAGTGTGGTTGTTGAGGTGGTAGAGGTGTACACACTTGGACCACCATGAGACGGAGTGAGGAGAATGTGACAACCAATCCAGAGTATGTGGGGGGGGGGGGGGGGGGGGGGGGGGGCTGTCAGCACTCAAAATGGTGTTTGGGTCGAGTGTGACCACCAAAACTTGCGCAAACAGGAAGTGATGTGTACAGGCTCAAACAGACATGGGGAAAAGCGTGTAATTGGCTATATAGGGCTGCAATGAACGGTTCATGGAGTGGTTTATTTTATGGAATAATAAATGAATGATTTGGTTTCATTAAGTGTCATAAATAATCACAAGTGTGTTCTCTTGCTTGCTTTGTCTGACAGGCAGCCGAGAAAAAGGCAATCTGAAACTGAGAGAAAAGCAACCATATATTTTGTGTCGACTATAGGTCGGATACTTTTGTCGCTCCCAACGCCATTGTTCTCAGTAACTTCAGTCTGCTCGCTGGAACCTCTCCCGTCTTTCAGTCAATCAGTCAACTGAGCAAAAGAAAGTGCTGAATAACCAAAGTTGGGTAGACTTTTTGTATACAACCAATCCCATTTCTCTTTCGTTAGAACAAAAGCTTTGTGTACACAAGAAACGGCATCTGTTGACTTGAGTGGAGAAAGCGTTGAACATAGTTTAATTTATCCTTTTCTTTCTGAGGCGGTTTCGCTTGTTCCGTTTATTTATTTATTTTGTTGCAGTTGTCGCTGCCTCTCAGGTAGTTGTGTCTGAATAGGCCCGGCAGTGTTGTAATAAGACAGAGTGGCTTTTACTTTGATGTGTATCCAATGGACCCCATGAAAGAGAGTCTTAACCTCTGTGCAGATCAAATGTAGCAGCGGCTCGGTCACACAGATTGGGTTTTACCTAATGGCTTACCACACACACACACACACACACACACACACACACACACACACACACACACACACACACACACACACACACACACACACACACACACACACACACACACAGGCACCCGCACACTTACATGCAAACACAAACAAACACACACACAGGCACACACACACACACACACACACACACACACACACAGACACATGTGCACACACAGGCACAGTCACAGGCGCTTACTCGCGCACACACACACACACACACACACACACACACTGTATCCTGTTGCAGCCGATACCTGTAGCCATTTTTCAGAAGTAGTATCGGTGTCACCTTAAAGATGAAAAAAGATGGCGACAGGTGGGAGAGGAATAGATGGATGATGGAGTAGGAGGAGGAGGGAAGGGGGATCAAAATAGGAAGACGAGGAGAAATAATTACTTTTGGTCTATTACATTTTCCAGAAGTTTTAAGCTTCTTGTGTAGTGTGATGCAACTAATACAATGGACGCCAGTGCGGGAATGATACGCAAGGAGAAAGATAAAGTAACAAAAAGTTGTGAGAGACAGAGAAAGAGAGAGAGTTATTGCCTGTGTGTGAGAGAATGAGAAGACACACTTCATTACAACCGCAAGCCTCTCGTTGTCTTCAGTCAGTCACATGTTTCCTACCGACCTGCCACTCATCCAGTCATTTACCCACTGACTGACAGACAGACTGCCAACTAGACAAACGTCCATTCACCTATGGCCACAACCAACCACAGCCGAGAGAGAGAGAGAGAGAGAGAGAGAGAGAGAGAGAGAGAGAGAGAGAGAGAGAGAGAGAGAGAGAGAGAGAGAGAGAGAGAGAGAGAGAGAGAGAGAGAGAGAGAGAGAGAGAGAGAGAGAGAGAGAGAGAGAGAGACACACACACACACGGAGAGACGGAGAGAGGGAGACGGAGAGAGAGAGACGGAGGCAGAGAGAGACGGAGACAGAGAGACAGAGACGGAGACGGAGAGACGGAGAGACGGAGAGACGGAGAGAGAGAGACGGAGACGGAGAGAGAGACTCGGAGACGGAGAGAGGGAGAGACAGAGGTTGAGGCTGATGAAAGCCAGACCAGCATAGTGATATGAAATAAAGGAGTGATGAACAGAAGGGGATGGAGATGGGAGTGAAATGACATATGTCTGTGTGGAGGAGAGTGTGTTTTTTATTGGTGAGTTCCTCTGAAAGAAAACAACAGGAAGTTTAGACCAAATGATGTGTTTATGTTTATGTTGGCGTTTTGCTGAAAACCCAGAAGAAAAGATCCCTGGCATAAACACAGTGCCTGCCAGAGAGTACAGAGGTCATCGAGTAAAGACAGGAGTAGTGATTTTCTGTAATTTCACTGCAGTATTAAAGCAGTAGTTACAGAGGCCAGATCCTGTTGTTGTTGTGTGTATGTATTTAATGCTCCACACAACATCTCCATTAAAGTGAAAAACATTCTTTAGGATTCTGGTGGAAAGTCTCCCGTGTGCAATGCTACACATTTTTTGATGGATTTTGATGTAAAATGCCATTTCCATGTCTCATCCCCCTGCTCTTTTCCTCTCCTCTCCTCTCCTCTCCTCTCCTCTCATGCACTATCATCCTACTCTATCAACTCCTCTTCTCACATGCCTCTCTCCTCTCTTCTCCTGCCCTAGCATCTCCTCTCCTCTCTCCTGCCATCCCCTCTTCTCCTCTCCTCTCCTCTCCTCTCCTCTCCTCTCCTCTCCTCTCCTCTCCTCTCCTCTCCTCTCCTCTCCTCTCCCCTCCCCCTGCTTGTGAGAAAGCTCTGGAGAGGAGAGATTGATGAAAAAGAGAGGAAAAGGAGGAGCAGATGGGCCTCCCTTCTCTTCCCATGGCGGATGTCAAGTGTGGAAGAAACTGTTAGAGGTGGAAGGAGATTGGTGAGGGGAGAGGGAGATGGGGAAAGAGTGAGAGAGATAGTTTCAGGCCAGTGATTGAAAACTGTTGACGGCGGCAGGGGATGCAGGGCATGGATATGGATATGGATGGGTGATGGGCGGTCTGTGAGCGATCTGGTGGTTTTGGAAACAAGCGTACGCTGTATTCAAAGGCACCTTAGTGGCATGCATGAGTGACTTGAGATATGTTGTGTCAAGGTGTGAGACAAACACACACACACACACACACACACACACACACACACACACACACACACACAATGGTACAGGCACACACATACACACATTTATCAATATGAGACTAAACTTTTCTATGAGAATTGAATAAAGATATGTGGAATGAACTTTCTGCCACAGTATTTGCTGAAGGCGCTTCCCGTAAGACTGCTGAATGCTATTTGAGTTTTCAAAGAGCAGAGAAGAAATGCAGACTTTCTATCAGCGGTGTGTTAAATGAGGAGGCCTGGCTAGCACAAGAGGGAGGAGAGAGGTGGGGTGGAGCTGTTATCACACCGCCACACCTGGCCCCATAATGGACAAGACGGCACAAAGACATCTGTCTCAAAGACTGACACAGTTACACTATGGACACAGATAAAGAGACACAAAGAGAAAAGACAGGGAAAATAAGGGGAAAATTGAAACTTTTTGTGGAAAAATAAACGTAGCCGCATACAGAGGAACACATTAATATGATAATGACAATCTTTTTTTTGTTTTGAGTAAATGATATACACACACGTGCACCAGAGCACACACACTCTAAGGCACACAGTTGCAAATACACTTGCACACACAAGTCTTACAGAATACCCAAAAATAGATGCATACAAAATAAAGTTTTCCTAGCATATAATACACACACACACACACACACACACACACACACACACACACACACACACACACACACACACACACACACACACACACACACACACACACACACACACACACACGCACGCGTACAGACACTTAGTGGGCTCATTTCTCTCTCTGGCTCTGAAGGTCATGTGGCTCCACAATAGCATTGCTGTCATCATCTTCCCTGCCACTATTTATCTCTCTGTCACTTCCTGTCTATCTCTGTCACTTCCTGCCTGCCTCTTCTGGCCAGTCACTCTTTATTATACTGCTCTGCAGAACACATTCTATACTGTATCTGTCTGGCTATAGCCCCCTGTCTGTCTGTACGCTTGCACCTCTGCTGCTCTTTATCTTTGTATTGCCCTTTCAGTCTGTCATACATTTGTGTGTGTGTGTGTTGTGTGTTTGTGTGTGTTGATCAGAATCTTGTTATGGTGCTCTAAGGTCCATGGAGGTCCGTCCGTTAATTACAGAGCCAGGCTACGCTTCCCCCAGGGAGCTCTCCTAATCTACCACCTACCCCCCCCGTCTCCTCCTCCTCATCGTCCTCCATCTCCCGCTCCTCTTCCTCCTCCTCCTCTTCCTCCTGCTCCACCTCTTCCTCTTTTGTCCACCTCCTCCTCATCTTCCTCGTCATCCTTCTTCTCTTCCTCTTCCACCTTCACCTCCTCTTCCTCTTCTTCTTCCTCCTCCTCCAAATTCCCCCCCCCCCTATCCTCCACCTTCTCCTCTTCTTCTTCCATCCACCTCCTCCTCCACATCTTCCTCCTCTGTCAAATTCTTCCCCCCAGTTCTTCATTCTCTATGTCCTCCTCCTCCTCCTCCTCCTCCTCCTCCTCCTCCTCCTCCTCCTCCTCCTCCTCCTCCTCATTCTTCCCACTCCCTCTCCATCTCATTTTCCCATCCACCTTACAATTGGAATGTCACACATTTGACCATTACATAAAGATACATTTGTGTAAAGTAGCTTGACTTCCAGAAATGGCATATTCAGTATATATAATGTATGTACATTTTTTACATTTCTTTTTTTACAATATATCAGTACAGGACCAACGAGACCCCCCACCAGGTCTAAAGTATAACTTCAAATATCCATTAATTTGGAAACCAATAATCATTTACGACGCTGTTGATACGCTTGGCGCGATGTGAGTGCCAATGCTGCGGAGCGAGAGTATCATACTGTAGCGTTTTAGCCAGAGTCTATCCTTTTTTTCCCAGATGCATGACAAGAGACAATTTTATAACTTTCCAAATGCTTACTGAGGCTGTACCCGAGACCCTGTCGACTAGTCGAATCGTCGTTCAGAGACCTCCGAGTCGACTCAAATTCTCTCAGTTGAACAATCGCAGGTTGTTGTTTTTTTTAATCTGCATTATAATAACCGAATAAAACATGATATAGAGGCTTAACGTATAGGAATGTCATGACAGTAATCATGGAAAAGAGAAAATAATTATTACAAGAGAACTAATGCTTCACAAAATGTATTCATGTTAGATCTGATGACATACCAACATATAAAAAAAACTTGACGGGAAAGTGCTGCAATGGCGAAATAACCGCTCGACTATTATTATAAAAAGATCTGGACGAGCTGTTAACTTAACTCTTGTTTTTAATGCAGTTCATTGGTGTGATTGTTTGCCACACAAGGGAGTAAATCAACACAACATTTTGTAACACATTTACTGTTGATTTATCCATCGCGTATTGATCTCGTCCAACTGAGTTTAAGTTAGAAAGATATCGGATATTCACGCTCCGTAATAAAGCGATCTTAAACGGGGAACTAATGGGACAGTCCACGGTGGGTCTAGTGGTGTTAGACTAAAACTGACCTAATGGGACAGTCCACCGTGGGTCTAGTGGTGTTAGATTAAAACTAAAAAGCCGAAGCAATGGTGTTAAAGGTCCAAGAGGTCACCGTTGTGACTTGGACCGCTGAGTGTGCCTTTTGCTTCCGGCTTTAGATCGCTCTATTACGGAGCGGGAATATTTGTTTAATATCCATCCATGTTTTTTACATTGGTTCTCTTCTAATGTTATGGTTGGATTTAGCCTGGATCTATCACACCCGTCACTTCAACTTGTTTCCATGGACTAAATAAAGACAAATCTTCAGTTTTGGTAGGTGAAAACAGGTCTCAGGACCATTCTGCAAGGAATGCATGGGAATACATGGGCATCCTGTGGCAAAATATCCATATCATGACGCCACGGGGACATTTTTCTCCAAGCCAAGGAAGACAAAGTGCAGCAATGACTTATGCACACTGTGTTCATCATGTGCTAATGTTTTGCAAAGGTCATAGGTTACACAGCTTTTCTTTAATGCAATAAATGCAGTTTATTAACTCATCCTCTCCTTATGATCTCCTTGTTTTAACTCTTGAATATACCAAGCAAACAAAAATGTTAATGCAAATATGAATTGCAGACTGCCTGCTGCACCATCTGACCGACGCTGACCGTGCCAATATGCCATCCCACGTGCCGCGTCTGTTTAGGTTTTTTTTGGTGTGTACCACCGGGCCTGAAAAACATTCTAGGGGAAACACCGATATCTATATTATAAACGCACATCACACACACTATGTTGTGGGATCTGGTCCACACACACACACACACACACACACACACACACACACACACACACACACACACACACACACACACACACACACACACACAGCCTCGCTCTTAGATCTGGTGTTCCCCACTGGATGTGTTGATCTAAGCTGCTGTTTGTTGGTTTTTGTTGACATGTTTATTTATTTGTTCTGTCCACCAACCTGCCCCATCTGAGACCTCTGTGTGTTTTAGCCTGAGGGTGTGTGTGTGTGTGCGTGCATGCGTGTGTGTGCGTGCGTGCATGTGAAAGACAGTGCAAAAGAGAAAATGCCTAAGTGCATTCGGTTGAGCTCACAAAGAAATACATATTTGTCAATCTGTGCAAAATGGCTTTTTGTCTGAGGAAGTCATTTAGTGACAATGGAACGGTAATAAGTCCATTCATTTCAAATAGTCCATTAGATAGCACGCAGACTTTGAAACAAACACTGACGCATGCAGATTGTGTTTACATTTTCCTTTTCTGTCTCAAAACTTTTAATCATTAAATTGATACTTGTTATGCCAGTCCTCTGTCAACAACCAATAGAACAGTTTGATTTCAGGGAAACATCAGCGCTCCATGGTTTTTATATATATTTTATATATATTTGTCTTTATTTATTTTGTACTCTTCGTGTGACTGTTTGAACAGGAAGTGATCTTCCCTATCCCATCCAGCAGCCAATTGGATTTGGCCTCCAGCAGGGGCCAAATTATCTTTTGAAAAAATAAGAAATAGATAAATGTAAATCTATTGAGTTGGAGTTGGGGGATTGGACATTCTTTCATTACACCTGCTAAAGATGTAGCAGCTTCTCTTTCTGTGGGTAAAAGAGATTGTTATTGCACCCAAACTGGGAATGCAGCCTGAACATTTGCTGGAAGCTGTCTTTCTTGCAACCAAATCACAATTTGTTATTTTCCTTATTCCTAATATAGAAATATTATATTGAAATGTTGACTAGGATGTCATGCGGGTGGGTGTAAGAAACAATATCCTGATTCCAAAACATCTAGCGGTACAGATTAGACTCACTCACTCACTCACTCACCAGCATGCATTTAGAAAACCATACACCCCTATGATGAGACATATTTTAGAGAGTGTTCATTTCACCTAATTTTTAGTCGTTTTACCCCCCGACTGAAAGAATTGATATCATTCCTTTCGTTGTCGCCACTTCTCTAGTTTAGCCTGGAAACCAAACACTTCTGGACTTATAAAGCTGTAAATGAATTTGGTTGCTTCAGATAAGACAAGCCTGTGGCGTTGTGCCCAAGTGGCTCCCCACAGAGCTCCAGCAGATGTTATGTTATCTGAATAACAATCCAAGTTCAGAAGCGTACTTCTGTGGAAGTGTCTGCTGCTGGGGAGCCACAGAGGGGTTGTCTAGGGAATAAGGGACATCCCTGTGCTTCAGATCGGATAACAAAAACCAGAGAAGAAGAATATGAAGAAGAAGGAGTTGAGGAATGCAGGGCCATGTTAAATCCCTTGCCCACTATTTGTCTTCCTGTGCCAAATATTTGAATTAAGAGTGCTCTACTTCTTTTCTTTCTTTTTTTTTGCTTTTGTTTACACTTACGCAACTGTAATCCCAAGGAATCCAATTGTATTATTTTAATGAATAGCTCAGGATACAGCTGAGACTTCTTTTGTATGCAAACTGTGCTGGAGGGAAAGATAAACTTGAAAGTCGGTCAATGTACATTGTGACAGAATCAATGCAATACAAAACGTCCCATTGATAAACACCCACATACTGTATTCCTATCAATAGCTAACCGTGCTTGGGAAAGTTAGCTCCTTGTCTGTGTTACGCGTTAGGCCCAGAGTTTACGAGGTGTGTGTGTGTGTGGTTGCTTAATGCTGTTTATCCTATTATTGTAACAAACAACACTAAAACAATGGCGAGGGCATAAAACAACCCACACTGGGTTGATTGACGGGGCCAGGTTCAAGCAGGGGATTGAACTCACCGTTTCCCCCCTCTATACCGAGGCCAGACCAACCATTTGACAAAGGGGAAACCATCTGACAGAGGGAAGACCAACTGCCTCAGTACACACACACACACACACACACACACACACACACACACACACACACATACGATTTCAGACATCATCAGTCTAATTTCATGTCTGTTTCTGTCTCTGTCTCACTGTCCAATCTTTTCTTCCACTGTCATATTCCATCGTCCGTCTATCCTTTTTCCTTCTCTTGCTTTCCCTATTTCTCTCTCTCTCTCTCTCTCTTTAAAGGTCTCCTTCACCGGTAAACCGCTTTTACTTGCTCCTTTTGGAATATGATAGGTCACTCCTAGTTGCATATGCATGCTGCACGTGGAAAACGTTCTTCTACCCCCATTGCATGCATTAGCCAATGTAAGAACATAGACGGACGAGGAAGTCAGTGTGTATGAATATTCATGACCTCGCCCACCTTGGCTTGAGACCGCCCTCAGGAAAACAGTATACGGCATTTCAGAATGTTTGTAAACAATAGGCGTCAAGATACTTCCGGGTGGCAGGAAGAGAGCGGCTTCCACTGAAGCGATCCAGCCGGCTACTGTAAACAGTGTTACATAGTTAAAAACATTGTTGTTGATCTGAAGTTGTAAGTTCTAAATGCTGCATCTCTCGGTTTCATTAAAAAAAGTATTACGTCGCTATCATTTTCCGTTCCGGAGATAGACGCGAAAGAGTCCAGCAATATCCCGACTTCTTAAACAACATGTAACAAACGTTAACCTGTAGGCTGCCTTAAACCTGGGTTTGCTCAGTGAGCACAACCGTATAATAAACGTTTAACGTGTAGCCGTAATGAATTCAATATGTACGACTTTATTCTCGTAATTCAATGGAAAAAAAATTCTTAATGTGGCCCTAATACTCCGTCGTAATATATTAATGAGACTTCCCATACCCGTATGAATTAATGAGACGTCACGTAGCGCCCCGCTAAAGAAAATCATTCATTCAAGCCATGTACTGTTTTCTCGATCGCTCTGCCCTGTCAAATGATATGGAGGGGTTTGTTTACTAGTTCTGCCATCGGAGAACGCTTCGTCTTTTGCCACCCGGAAGAACGTATATTGTTGTTGTCACGTCGTGGTGATTTGTCGTGTTGATAACATAGACATCTTATATCATGAATGTATCTAATGTATGTATATAGTAACATATGTATAAGATGTCTATGGTTGATAACGCACTAGAGGGATCACTCGCCCCCTCTAGTGCGTTATCACGGACTGTGCTGTTAGCCAATCAGAGGCAAGTAATTTAAATGTCATGAATATTCATGAGTAAGAGCCGAAAACCTCTCATTCTTCCCCGCCCACCTCCTCCTCCAAACTAGAGCAGCCTGAAACAGGCACACCAGAGCATTTTTTTCACCAAAACCGGCTCACAGGGCATTCATTAATACTAGAGACCACTGCAAAATTACCGAAAAAACGATGAAATGAGACCTTTAAAAACTTAACTTAAGTCACATCGGAGCCAGCTGCTCTGAGAGAGATAGAAGTTAGAGTTAGAGAACAAGTTAAAATAGAAGAGCAACTAGTCTAGAGAAACCATCTTTTTCTCTCTTAAGAGAAAAGTGAGTGAAAAGTTGAGAGAGAAACTGTTTAGAATAATGGGTGAGGAAGAGCAAGACAAACAAGCAAAATGAAAAAAACGTCAAAACAAAACAAAAATAATTAGAAAGAGATGAAAATAAATGAAAGTCTAAAATACAGAAAGAATGTCAAAAGAAAGTGGACGTGGTAAACGTGGACGTGGGTAAAGAGGAAAAACAAGGGTCTGTAGCAGATGTTGTCACAGCATGGTGTAGTTGACCTCTGACTCTCACCATAAATGTCCTCTTTTACATCCGCCTTTCCACCACTCAGTGCTTATTAAAAACTTTGAGGCCGTTGCCCCATCTGTCTCACTGACCCCTTAAAACAACTGCAGAGTGCTGGAACCTTCCCAAGCCCATCAGGTGTGTCTCAACAAGCTGCCTGTATCATCTGACAACAGCTACAACCTCTACAAAATGTTTAGCATTTGGGCATATTGACATGTTCATGTAGACACACTACTTTCACTTCTATATTTGCTCAGATGATTTAGATTAGATTCGGCTAGGTAGGATTATAATAGTATTTACAGTTGATGCTGTTTCTATACTCTATATAGAAATGAATGACCTGAGCACTGTGTTTGATATTGTGAACCACAATGTCCTAATAGAGTCACTGCACATTTCTGTTGTTGTCTTAAACTCAGCCTTGGACAGGTTTCTGATCTAGCTCTCTGCGAGAGCTGAGTCTGAGTCTGTCTGATTTGGAGGTTCTATGTTTTAGATGATGCACCTGTGGTGTCCCATAGGGCTCCATTTTTGTTGTCCTTCTATTCACCATGGACATAGTCCACTTTGAAAATTCCAGCTGAAAATAAGCAGTCCCCATAAGGTGTATTTATTTATGTCTTAAATCAATGTGTTGCATTCAAATAAGTAATCTTTCACCAGAAACTACTTTGCACGGTTTTATTTGGCCATCTAAAACACCTCACCAACCCCACCTCCACCAGAAGCAAAAACTTTTATAATTTCAAAGCTAGGCTACTTTAATGTCAAATGTTTTCAGTCAAAGGCAGGGGTGTCAGAAAAGCTCCTATAATTCTGCAATGCTTGACTCCTATGATGCATCTGCTCCAGCTTTTAACAGCTTCAGAGAAACATTGTTTACATATTCATCCCCCGCACACATCTGGCACAATGCAAGCAAGTGCCATTTTCTGACAAGCAGCATATGGTTAAGGGTCTGGTTCTCTTGCTGTGATGAGAACGTTGTTTAGTTTTACACCGTACAACACACGGATCTGTTGCTGTGACAAGAACCTTGTTTCATTTGTTTTAGTGACCGTACAACATGCAGATCTGCAGTCACTTGTAGCCAGCATAACAAGCTTAACAGCAGGGTGAACTTCAATGTTAGGATTATACTCATGAAAACAATATTTATTTTTCTTTTGTGCAGAATTGGTGTGGAATGGGTATGAAAAATAGCAATGCATGAATACTACGTGGATACATGGATAGCTACGAAAGGATTCAACTTTTTAACATTTTTTGTTTAGGAAAAAGAACCCAGAATGTAATCCTATGGATTCCCGTTAATCATCTTCAGAAGAGACAAGAGACAAAAAGCAGGCTATCCATTTTTGTCAGGAGGACATATATCTTGAATTTTAATGTACAAGGTTTCCTAATCACTTTTTTAAGCCCTGCATAGCTTAGAGGCTTCGATCACGTATCTGAATTGGTGTTGAATTGCTGACACCTTCCTCCGGCTTTAAAGAAAAGTAAAACTATCTAGCTCTGTAATAGAAGAGGATTCTTGTTTCCTCTGTCCTTTTGAACAAAGTCAAATGAACAAAGACACACTTGCCACAAACAAAACAAAACACTTGTCAGGCGTGCATTTTCTGCATGGATCTGAGAGAGGCTGTTTTGGGATCTTGTCTTGTCTTATCATTCTACATGTTGACAGACACACACACAAACACACACACACACACACACAAACACACACATACACACACACTAACTGATGTCCCTTCAGGGCAACTGTCAGTGTCTAGTCTCTGTGGGTGTTTGTGTGTGTGTGTGTGTGTGTGTGTGTGTGTGTGTGTGTGTGTGTGTGTGTGTGTGTGTGTGTGTGTGAGTGCGTGTGTGCGTGAATGAGCCCCAAATTCAAGGAAGTCATCCATGTGACTCTCTCTCCACAGTATGCTCTCTGTCCTTCCTCTATCCACTCAGTGTTCCATCACAGAGCTGACTGGAGCTAAGCACTAACCGCTCTAAACATGCACACATGAACACACACACACACACACACACACACACACACACACATATACACATATACATATACACACACACACACACACACACACACACACACACACACACACACACACACACATATATACATATACACACACACTGATACATGCACAAACCTGAACATATTCACAGTCACGTTGGCAGTTCCACATCCACTCACCGACGTATGCAGGAACACACTAGCATGCATACTGATTCCCGCTCTCTCTCTGTCTCACTTCCTCCCTCCCTTTCTCTCACTCGCTTTTTCTCCCTCTTTCCCAGACAGCAGTGCTTCCCTAACGCTGGTGTGTTTGTGTGTGTGTTTTGCCTCCCATTACCTAGTTGAGCTCCACTCGTGTCCACTATGGGGGAGGGTGGGGGGGTGGGGGGGCGTGGGGGCGGGTTTAAGGAGACCACCAGCTCCTCGGGAGCAGTTAGGGGTAATGAGGAGGAGTAGGGTTGGTGGCTCAGTGACTCGTGGGTAAGCGCTGCTGCTTCTCGGCATGGAGCCAGGCAACTTTAACTCCTGGGCGCGGTCTTTCTGTGGTGCGCTGGAGTGCAGTTAGCATATTTATTAATTCATGTGAACTTTCTCTGGATTCTGCCAGGGGGGGTTTTCTCTCATACACAAAATACACATGCAGTTTTAGATCAGGTCAGGTCAAGTAGGTTTTCTTATCTTGGATTACGTTTTTGGGTCAGGCAATATCCCCAAGGTGGCTACACTGTCCTAATGTAAAGTAGACCATCGCAGAAAGTTTGGGAGAGTTAAACAGGCCATGATTTAGTGGTCGTGGTCATGGTGGGGTGAAGACGTGTAGCGATAAAGTGGTGCAGGAATGAGTCCTAAAATCCGGAAATCCGTTAGCATTTTGGTACTTCCGGTTCCCTCGTCTCGAAGTCAATGGGTTTTTTTAATGGGTTTTTGGTTAGATGCCTGAAATAAGGTCTGTGGTTAACACAAACTTAAGAGATTGACACGTTTTGGTCTACGACATAAAATACGTAATTAAATACCCCACTCGTGAATTTTGAAGCTTCTGCCGATTGCATTTAAAAAAGAAATCATAAAAGTAGTGTTCATTGGTGAAGATTATCTTGCTTAACAAAACATGTGAGTATCATAAACTTTTGTTTGCCACAGAGTTTATTTTCTGCAATAATCCAAAATCCAATGGAAAAACCCCATTGGCTTGTTGTCAAGGGAACCCAGGGCGACGCTAACTTCCGGGTTGGCCTACAGAAAACGTCATCCCTGCACCACTCTATTGAGTGGTTGCTATGGGGATGAGTACTACAGATCAGGGATTACTACTAGATCTCCCTGAGGAGGAAGGGATGTAGTCAGGGATCCCTCAGTCGTCTCCAGATCGTCTGCAATCATTTTATAAAAACAAACAAACCAACGAGAAGAACTTTTCATTTAAGTTCATATTTATGCATCCTTCACAAACACACAGATAGACGTTTAAATGGAGTTCCCGACTCAGGAACTGTGATCTTATACATGTCATTCAATAGTATTGCACCCTCATCCTGCCCATGCACGTTCTCTTGTCCTCTTCTCGTTTTGTGTCAAATCATTTCCCTGCTCACCTCTTTTTCTATTAATGCTGTTTAAGTACCCTGGATTTAACAGAATCAAAATGGGGAGCTTTTCTCCTGCATTATTTGCAGGAGGCGGGATGACGGTAGAGCTGTAGCTGTAGAGTCTTTGATTGGATTACATGATCTGTCGTTGAAGGACCATTAATACCGTGGGATCCCTATTCAGAGGACTTGCTTTAACGCAACCGAGACCTTTTTTTTGTTCTTTGAACATTTCCATCGTAAGCGGCTTCAGTGCATTCGACTTTATCGTATAGAAGCGCGATGTCAGTATTGCGTAACACGTTGTTCGACGTCAACCCTGGTGACACACCATGCACCCTTCCACATTTTCTTTGAACACACCGCCGTACGAGCGATAAACTTTTCAGTTTTACTTTATTGTTATAGTGTGTCTTATCTTCGCTGCGACCTTGTCATCCTCCCAAATAAAAGGTTTTCTGGTGTGAGCCGCTCCCTCATCCTTTCTTTTTTCTAAATATTTATCTTTTTTTTGAGTCACCCACCCACCCAACCGCCCCCCCCCCCCCCCCCCCCTCTGTCACTTTCTGTTTCATTTTTCATTTTGTATTTTTTATTTTAGGTGCTGGTTCTTTTACTGCATGTGTGTGTGTGTGTTTGTGTGTGTGTACGTGTGTGTAAATAGTATAGAGAAAGTAGTGACGAGGGAAAAGAGGGGGAGAGATAAAAGAAGGGAGTGGAGGGTGGAGGAAGATATGAAAGGGAAAGTGACAGAGTAAGCAGAACGGTGGTTTATAGAAATAATGCATTTCTACAAGAATGAGACGTTTTTTAAATTATAAAGCAGTACTTTTTCGGAGTTTGCCTTTTGTCAGCCTGCACACACTAGTATGCACATGCACGCACACACACACACACACACACACACGTATGCTCTCTCTCTTTCACACACACACACACACACACACACACACATAGGAGCACACAGTAACAAACAAAGACACATATGCAATTGCGGGCGTAGCTCCGCAGTGGGAGCACACGTCTGGAAGCCGCGTCTGGCAGCAGCTTAAAGAGAGGACGTTGGAAGGAACACAGATGAAAGACAGACTGTTATTTGGCAGTTCCCTCACACTTCCCACTGGAGGAAGTTTACTATCTATACCTGGTCGGCTTTGTTATTAGTGGTTATTGGACTTGTACATTGGAAAGACCGCCTCCATTTTGGAAGCATAGGAGCATTGGAGTGTTAGTTATTATGTTGGTGGTAATGGTTTTTTGGTAATTCAGGGTGAAATTATTTGTCATTATTTTCATTAGCCTAGGTTACGGTATATATATATACATACAACTCTCTTGAGTCCTCTTACTATGGCTGAATATCATCAACCAAAAAAAATCGCATGATGCACTATACATACAAGCCCTATTGTGTACATGCTTCAGTTTGGGCACACTGTGTCCCTAATTAACCAGAGGAGGCACTTGTCAGGGGGGGGGGGTTAGCTAGTACTAAGTGGTAGTACATCATTTGATCAGTCTCTATGTGCCTCTGAACCTCTCCTTTTATGTGGAATTATTATTAATATTCCTTTATTATAGCCGTTGTTAACTTCGGTGAAGGGTGGAAAACAGCAGTAGGATTCAGCTTTAAAAAACTGAAATACGTTCATAAACAATCAAAAACCAGCATATGAATGTGTTAAATAAGTTTAGCTAAGCTGGAAAATTGTGCAACTCTTTCTATATTTGTGTTCATTAATATCTCTGTTCTTCCTTCTTTTATGAACAGGGCATGGTTCCAGGCAGGCATCAACTTCCTGGCTGTGCGGCCTAGCAACCTTGTTGCCTGGGAGATCAAACAGGAGATGACTCCAGGAAGCAGTTCCCTGGCGGTGCTGTGTCAGAGGAAGGCCTACTCCGCGGCAGAAAGGTAGGACCGCAGCATCGGCTGTGTGTGTGTGTGTGTGTGTGTGTGTGTGTGTGTGCGCACTTGTGTGCGTGCACCTGCATGTTGGGGGTGGGGGGGGGGGGGGGGGGGGGGGGGGGGGGGGGGGCGGTGACAAGGCATTTTATCTTGTTTACCCGAAAAGTCACTGTTGGAGGTTTTCTTTTTAAAAAAGTAGAAGTTCTTATTTGGTTAGCTTCAGACCTGTTATTTGTGAACTTGTGTGTGTGTGTGTGTGAGAGAGAGAGAGAGAGAGAGAGAGAGAGAGAGAGAGAGAGAGAGAGATGAGTTAATTTTCTTGTTTGCCTTTAAGGCAGCTAATCAATAAGGAAAGACTTGCCTCAATCGCTGCAAACACACACACACACACACACACATACACACACACACACACACACATACACACACACACACACACACACACACACTTGCATGCAAGTGCACACACAAACAAAGACTACACTTTTAAATGTACAGCCGCAATCATACATGCGCGCCTGTACACACACACACACACACACACACACACACACACACACACACACACACACACACACACACACACACACACACAGCTACACACAAAAAAACTAATAATTTACTTTCATTCACTTTCACAATTTCTCACCTAACCCCCCTGCTCTCTCTGTCTCTGTCTCTGTCTCTGTCTCTGTCTCTCTCTCTCTCTCTCTCTAAGTTGGTCGGTAGAGCTGTTGATGAATGGCTGCCATAACTGTTATTATAGCATGCGGTTTCAATTAGCGCCACTTAGCTAGCCGTTAGCTGCGTCCCATCATGACGGATGGGACTAAAGTAAAGAGCAACCCTCAGGATGGAGAGAGAGAGAGAGAGAGAGAGAGAGAGAGAGAGAGAGAGAGAGAGAGAGAGAGAGACAGAGAGACAGAGAGAGAGAGAGACAGAGAGAGAGAGACAGACAGACAGACAGACAGAGAGGGGGGGGGAATGTGAGATAGAGGATAGCGGAAACTGGAAAGTATTTATAGAAAGTCTACATATTATATTATCGAGCCGATATCATTTAGACAGTAATGACACCATTTTTCAAATATCTAGAAAATAAAAGCGTCAAGTTCTGTCTCACGTGTTTATGGTTTACAAGTACATTTAAAGGCCTTGAAATTAAACTGCAAATGAAAATGTGAATCTCCAGATGAACACTTATCAGTAGATGGCATTCGGGCCACGAGGTCCTAATTCACCATCTCCGTGTCGTCAGCAAGCATCTGCTCTCATTCAATTTCACACTTATAGACTTCATCAAAATAGTTTTCCAACCCATCTACGATATGCCTCCCACCATGAGTCATGCGTGAGCTGCATTGGCCCATGTCTGCCTTCACCGAGCCTGATGCACGGCCCCAGCTATAGGCCTGCGTGATGCACACACATTTCTCTCTTGCCGGAGAATGATGTCTGTCCGCTATAGTCCACAGCAGTTGATGAAGGAGAGCCTTACATTACTGAAGATGGAGTTCATCAGACTTTTGACACTTTAAGACCACACATGCGCACACACACGCGCACACACACACACACACACACACACACACACACACTTGAACCACATAATGCACCGCAGTGTCTTGCGTATTAACATTTGGAGTCAGAGCTCTGATGAATGCAGGTGGGAGGTTCAGTGACATTTCTTGACGATATAAATCTATATGAAAAATGTCATCACGTGTTTTAATATATGCCATACATAAACTGTTCCATTAACAACAACAAAAATCATTTGAAAGCCACTAGACGTGTGTGTGTGTGTGTGTGTGTGTGTGTGTGTGTGTAGTGGGGTGGTTGTGGGTTTGTGTGTGTGTGTGTGTGTGTTTGTGTGTGTGTGTGGGGGGGGGGGGGTGGTTGTGTGTTTGTGTGTGTGTGTGTGTAGGGGGGGGTGGTTGTGTGTTTGTGTGTGTGTGTGTGTGTGTGTGTGTGTGTGGGGGGGGGGGGGTGATTGTGGGTTTGTGTGTGTGTGTGTGTGTGTGTGTGTGGGGTGGTTGTGGGTTTGTGTGTGTGTGTGTGTGTGTGTGTGTGCGTGTGTGTGTGTGGGGGGGGGTTGTGGGTTTGTGGTTGGGTGGTTGTGGGTTTGTGTGTGTGTGTGTGTGTGTGTGTGTGTGTGTGGGGTGGTTGGGTGTGGGTTTGTGGGCGGGTGTGAGTGTGTGTTAAAACACATCGACACCATTAGTTCTGATAATGGCTGTAATTGCTTTTTTATAGTGAACCGCCCAATGAGAACTCATTTGTTCAGTACACCTCTGCCATAGCAAAAGCCTACAGGCCAGCGTATACAGCTAGCTTTTTTTTCTTTTTTTTTTCTATTATGTTGATCATTGTTAGCTGATGACTTTGGACATTTAGAGATTGCACCTGTGGTATGTACATTACTATTGTAAACCTTTATCTGTAAAGGTTTGGTTTCATCTGTAATGATGAGGGTTTGGAATTGTACTTTGTTATGTATAACGGAAAGTG
The DNA here is from genome assembly GCA_030340625.1 of Merluccius polli. NCBI lineage: Eukaryota > Metazoa > Chordata > Actinopteri > Gadiformes > Merlucciidae > Merluccius > Merluccius polli. Next base: position 76,111 of record JAOPHQ010003981.1, read on the forward strand.
TAATATATCTGGATAATATTTAATAACTTTTTAACTGTGTAATGTCTAAGGCCTATCTCTTCAGCCTGTTTTATGTTTTTTAATTTTTTAAGATAATGGATCATTATTATTTTCTCAACCGTTTATAATCACACACGGGTCTCTCCTGCACAATCTGGGGCAGTGGTTTGATTTCCCCCGCGTACGGCTCATGCATAGTTCAAATGACCTGACACAAAGTCGCGTCTACCGGAGAAGAAGTCTCCTCCTCTCTGCCAGCCAGCTGGGGGTTAACGTGAGCCTCTGGGTCCAGAGAGCAGCGGTGCTCATGGTGATGTCAGCAAACAGTGCATCCCTCCATCACCGGGCGCACAGATCTATATTTTAACACCACTAATGGACCACATTCAATATCAGAAGTGGGTTAATGTGCTATACACACGGCAGAGATAAGGGAGAAACACGCGTTTCATTCTACTGACCTGTGTGTGTGTGTGTGTGTTTCCCCCACACACCTTTTTTAACGGCAAATGACATAACACTTTCTCGAACCTACCAGGGTTAAATGTCTTTCAATATGTAACGGTACACAGCAGGAATCCCACTTTGCACTTCATCCTCACTACTCACCACGGTGCTGCTGTCCGGCCCTGTGAATACGGCATACATAGCGGCGAGCGGCTAGCCTCCGTTGACTACAGTGGAGAAGTAAGGTAGCTGTTTGGAGCCTTGCGTTGAAACGCTAGACCTCCTCCAAAGTCTGAAGATGTCTGTTGGATGAACACAATACGCGTTGACGTTTGAAGATAATGTTTTAAATGTGTACTGGCATGACGTGTAGCACTGTCAGTACTACTAATTGCCTCAGCCCTGCCCACACACACACACACTTTGCATATGCGTCGAGACATATCTAAAGACGGTTTGCCAACATACGAACGATGATTTATTCATTGACGTGAGACATGCATTCTATAAATGTTCCATCAAGCCGTCATGATTATTTAAACAGACATAAACAGCGACAGCCACATATTCACGTATTCAAGTGCGTGTGCGTGTGTGTGGTAGTGGTGCGAGGCCTTTATTGGTTACCTAGACACGCATTGCATTATTTATTTATGGCTAGAATTAGCTAACTGCAGAAGCAACCAACATACAGAGAAGTTTGTTTAAACGGGACACAGAAATACCTTAACTCCAATTTCCATGACCAGATGTTGAGTCATTTCAGTTTAGTTTTGTGAAATTTTGAATGCATAATCTCTTACCGACAAATAATTCATTTAGTGTATTAGTGTATTATATTGTATTCTTTTCTCATAAAATATCTTCTCATAAAACATGGTTCAGCTAAATCTTGCGTTAAAGTTTGCAACTTTGCTTTCTGTCCAGCTGAAACTAGTGACATCATATCCTGTAAATACAATAACTTGCTCAGCTAACGGGGTAAAGTCGGTTCATGGATCACTACCTGACTGCTGATTGGCTGAATCACACCTTTGGAAACCAGGTGTGAATAACGCAGACACACGCGAACACACACGCGAACACACACGCAAAGGCACAAAGGCACACTTACGCATTCACAGGTACATGTGGAAATAAAAATGACACATGCCTGCACACAGGCTCAATACTCAAACTGTCTCACCTCTAGTTGACTGATACAGTAGTGATGGCATTTTTCCCTAGATATTTTTATATACATATATAGATAGATAGATAGATAGATAGATATGTACATACATACATTATTCATCTCTACACTGTAAACCCGAATGTCCAAAGTAATGAAATATATTAAGTAGTGCATACTCAAAGTTTTAGAAAAAGTTGTACTAACTTAATTATGTCAAGTTGGTGTAACTTCTTCTTACTTTTGAGTTATTTAAACTAATATTTTTTGATTAAATTGAACTGTTTTGTGTTTTGTGTAAGTACAACTTAAAAACAATATTTAAGTATAACTTAAGATGAATAAGTAATAACATATTCTTCCCTTTTGTGTAATTTTAACTGCTCATTTAATTGAACTGTTTTGTGTTTTGTTTAAGTAGCCTATAACTTTAAAACACTATTCTCTTTGTAAATGGGGTTGGGGCACATGGTCTGAGGTGAATTTCTCTGAGGCTAGTTTTACGAAGCACATAGATATACACTCACCGGCCACTTTATTAGGTACACCTGTCCAACTGCTCGTTAACGCAAATTTCTAATCAGCCAATCACATGGCAGCAACTCAATGCATTTAGGCATGTAGACATGGTCAGGACGATCTGCTGCAGTTCAAACCGAGCATCAGAATGGGGAAGAAAGGTGATTTAAGTGACTTTGAACGTGGCATGGTTGTTGGTGCCAGACGGGCTGGTCTGAGTATTTCAGAGACTGCTGATCTACTGGGATTTTCACGCACAACCATCTCTAGGGTTTACAGAGAATGGTCCGAAAAAGAGAAAATATCCAGTGAGCGGCAGTTCTGTGGGCGCAAATGCCTTGTTGATGCTAGAGGTCAGAGGAGAATGGCCAGACTGGTTCGAGCTGATAGAAAGGCAACTGTAACTCAAATAACCACTCGTTACAACAGAGGTATGCAGAAGAGCATCTCTGAACGCACAACACGTCGAACCTTGAGGCGGATGGGCTACAGCAGCAGAAGACCACACCGGGTGCCACTCCTGTCAGCTAAGAACAGGAAACTGAGGCTACAATTTGCACAGGCTCACCAAAATTGGACAATCGAAGATTGGAAAAACGTTGCCTGGTCTGATGAGTCTCGATTTCTGCTGCGACATTCGGATGGTAGGGTCAGAAGGGAGCAGGCAAGAAAATACTGTATTAAGTATTACAAGTATTAAGTTGATAAAGTAATAAACTGAGTTAAGTTAACATGAAAATGGTGTGGTTGTGAACTTATTTTTTAAAGTTCTGTGAACTTATTCCAGTTGATTGTAAACTGGAAACTTGTAAGTCATATTGACTGAAGATAATTGAGTCGCCTTAACTGAAAATGTTTAGGCATATTAACTGAAGATAATTGAGTCGCCTTAACTGAACTTCATTAAGGCCTGCTAGATACGAATGGTGCATGGTGAACACAGCCTCCCCTAGCATCATTCTGTCACTCACTGGAATGACCCTGACCCCTCCACCCACTCCATCACTGGGGAGGCGGGGACCCATATGCATGGGAGTTGGTTTGGGAAGCGTGCGCGCATACATAAGCATCCCTTTGTTTTAAAGGGGAACGTTGGAACGTTGTTTAAAGGGGAACATTCAGCATTTGATAGTGGGTGTCGACATGGACTAAATGTGTGTGTGTGTGTGTGTGTGTGTGTGTGGCTACATTAACATATAAACGCATTTACATTCAAATCCATACATATACACTCTGTAATGGTTTAGGTTGTGTTTATCATGTAGGCCTACAAATGGAAATTTGGCTGGCAGGCACACGCACACACACATGCACGCACGCGCGCACGCACGCACACACACACAAACATGCGCTGTACTTTGCATGTGTTTTTTAGGCCGTATGCTTTAAATAACCTTCCAATCCGGTTGGCTTATTCCCCTTCCTGTAATACACATCTTTCTCGTTCCCTAGCTCTATCCCTATCTCTCTCTCTCCCTCTCTTTCGCTCGCGCCCTTCCCCTGTTGGCCGGCCTCTATACCCCTGTGAAACCCCCCGGGAGACCCTGTTGTGGGATGTGTCGCTAATTAAGGCGACCTGCGTGCACCGGTGTGGTCAAATCCCTCTCCTGAGAGACACGGAGCGAAGCGTTAGCTGCCGACGCTAACACCTTGTCTCCGGTGTCCCTGTGGTGGTGGTGGTGGTGGGGGGGGGGGGACATTGGTAGGTGTCAAATGTGAGAGAATTTGCAGTCCCCTCTGTTCTATATTTTACCGCTCTTGTCTGATCTCGTTTTTTCCATCCCTTGTCTCTATCCAGCCCCCCCCCCCCCCCCCCCCCCCCCCCCCCCCCCCCCCCCCCCCCCCCCCCCCCCTTCTCTCTCTGGTCTCTCTCTCTCTCTGGTCCCTCTGGTCTCTCTTTCTGGTCCCTCTGGTCTCTCTCACTGGTCTCTATTTCTGGTCTTTCTCTCTATGGTCCCTCTCTCTCTGGTCTCTCTCTCTCTGGTCCCTCTGGTCTCTCTTTCTTGTCCCTCTGGTCTCTCTTTCTGGTCTCTCTCTCTCTCTCTCTCTCTCTCTCTCTCTCTCTCTCTCTCTCTCTCTCTCTCCATCAGAGCCCGGGTGGGGGTCCTATCTCAGGTGTTTAATTAATTTTCTTTTGTGGCGGGACTCAAACCCGTGGAGTGGCTCTCGTCTCGCCGTGTCCTTGACTCTGGCCGGCTCTCTAACAGAGCACACGGCAGTCCCCCCCCCCCCCCCCCCCCCCCCCCCCCCCCCTCCTCCATCGTATCCCTCCCTAGAGAGGGCTAAAGGGATTTAGCGGCAATATATGTGCTACAGCGATGGGGATAAAAAACATTCTTCAATGAATGTTGGTGGGGGCTGAGGAAAGATGAGAAGGGAGAGATGAGGGAAGGGGGGGAGTGGAGGAGAATGAAGAACAGCGTGTGAGCGGGGGAGGGGGGTGCACTAAGCATTTCTCCTGGTATTATCACTTTCAGGATTGTCTTTTTATCGTCATCACCTTTAAACAGGCTGTTAACTACTTAACGTTTTCTGGGAAGTGCATTCTGGGAAAATAATCCTGGAGAGAGTGCATTGCGAGGGAAAGGGGGAGAGAAGGAAGGAAGGAGGTGTGGTACAGTTAGAAGAAGGATGAGGCATTCGCTCTGCGAGTGAATATCGATGTTCTTAAACGCTGAATTGATTCACGATGGCACTTTCATCAGGTGTGTTTATTTAACCTTTACTTAAGTCAGATGCTCTGCTTTGTACGTTCCTGAATGCCCTTTATATTGTGTCCATGTGTTCACCTAAAGAAATGAAAAGCAACATGCTGTCTTTACATAGCTATACATTACAGTTAGGGATGTCCGATATTATCGGCCGATATTGGAATATCGGAATATCGGAAAATATCGGAATATCGGTTTTTTAACCGATACCGAAATCGATTTTGAAATAATTTCAGACATCTGTTATGTTTCAAGTGAGGACGTGGTTTGATGACATCATCAAACGCGCCGCGCCGTCTCAATAACAAGCCTGGGCTGTGCGGCCGTGTAGCGGGACGCTAGTTGTAGCTGTGGTTATGTCGGTGGTTTGGAATTATTTCAAAGTTTCTACGTTGAATAGTAAAATAGGGGTAATGCGCAACATACTAACGCATTCTGCGAAACAGGTCTCATCACAACCGGTTCAGGTCCGCTGTACCACGCTCACATTATTTTATTTATTAATCCGCACTTCCAGACCGTCACCGGGGCTTCAGAGTAATGTGTCCGAGGAGAGCAGCCCTCTCCCGGACTCACTCGCTAGCTTTAACCGCTGTTTTGTTTTTATTTATTAATCCACACTTCCACACTTCCGCTCGGCATAAAGCCTATTGCAATGAGTGTAAAGTGGAGGTTTCACGTGGCCGCATATATCGGTATCGGTTGATATCGGTATCGGAAATTAAGAGTTGAACAATATCGGTTATCGGTAAAAAAGCCAATATCGGACATCCCTAATTACAGTATAAATTCAGCATTCCACAACTCATTCAAATTACTGTGCCTAGCGTCATGGTAAATAGCTATAGCTATAACTATAGCCCAAATTATAGCCCAAAAATATTAAAGTCATCATTATGTTTACAGAAGTGACCACATCCAATAAAAGTCATTTAAATGTAATAGAGAGAGGGGGGAGAGAGGGAGAGCCAGAGGTTGGTTAGTATATATTTGTAAATAGGCTAAAAAAAAAGGACATTTAATTTAAATTTAAAATCTTTTAGAGAGAGAGAGAGAGAGAATGATCTGTCTGAATGAGTGTCTTCTTCCCGATAGCGGTTGTAAACCTGATTCAGCTGAGAAAACAAAAAAAGGAGAGGAAGAGAGGGAAAAAGAGAGAGCGAAGGAGGGATGGCTAGAGAAGCAAAGAAGAAGAAAGATAAATTAAATGGGCAGACCAAGGTCTCGGGGGGGGTGGGGGGGGGGGGGGTTTGGGCGATAGAGTGACTGCAGACTTGCTACTAAAAAAGAGAGAAGATGAGAAAATGATCTTGTGTGTGTGTGTGTGTGTGTGCGTGCGTGTGTGCACGACAAGACCGTATTTCAGTGTGTGTGTGTATTTTCCAACCTCTGTATAACTCTCCTGCTGTAAGACGATGCTAACAACTTATATTGGAACACATTGATATATAGGCCTATATATATATATATATATATATATATATATATATATATATATATATCCTATATTAGGGCTATTAAGCGATTAAAAAAATGTGTCTAATTAATCATGCTTTGTGATTAATTATTTTACATTAATCACATAATCAATATTGCTGTGAGAAGCATTTAAAAAATATTTCAATTCAAATGGATTTTGGTAGATGAATGAATGAATAATGGACATAAATGTTAACAGGTCAACATCTCTTTTATTTTCCATCCATTCAGAAATATTTTTCACTGTTCATATGCAAAAATGGCCATAACAATAAAAAATATGACCTAATGCATTTTAATTTAAGTATTATAAAAATCTGATATGTTTCAGCAATAACATTGATGGAAATAAGTCCACAAGTTTCTCATTTTATCCTTGACATTTAATGACAATATGACATGTGTCATATTTTACCCGTCAAAAAAACTAAACTAAAAGCTAAACTGACCATCTTAAGCATGGCGTTTGAAGTGAAATGAAGTTTCCACGCCAATTCATCTTCTTTTTGTGGATTTTGGACACAATATATGGCGGCTTATAAGTTGCGTTAGTGGACGCAAACTACTCCGTGGTACTGCTCAGCTCGACTCTACACGCTTTTTGTACCCATGACTTTGTTTTCTACTGCAGACATAACCCCCTCTCAGTGTAGGCAGGATTCATAGCGACGCTACGTGAAACTGCTGTGACATCAACGAGACACAAACACACAGGAACAATGGAGGTGTTAGCCCTCCTGCTTTTATTCACTGACAAACTGTAACCTACACTGTACATTTACTGCTAAATTGTCAACTTCCCTGCTAGCCTGCTACACACGTACTGATAGAACTGGAGTCACTACTATCTCTGCTCCGCTGGCATTCTGCTGCTCGCTCTCTTTCACTCGCTGAACCACACACTTGCTACGCACTGCCCTATTCCTTAGAGCAGGGATTCCCGAAGTGTGGTGCGCGCACCCCCAGGGGTGCATGAGCTGCCACCAGGGGGTGCGTGAGAGGAAAAATGTAATGGCGGTCTGGTGTAATATTACACAATTACAGTGCAGTTTTTTAAGTGGGATTTTTCCATACAATAAAAAAACATGAACAGTAAACATTTCCTTTGTAATCCCTTTTATTTTAAATAAAAAAACTATAATTTCTTAGTTTTTGATAGAAACGTAGAAGAAGACAGCTGCTGTCTTCTTCTTTTCCTCCACGGCGGTGCGCCGCGACCGGCTCTGGGTCGGCTTGGAAGGGTTCGGGGGCGAAGGTGGCCGGCGGCTTCGGCCTCTGGCTTTACAGCGCCCCCCCGCTCCGACCTCGCCGCTTCCCGGGGCCGCGGACGCAGTATCTTGCTGCGCCTTCCTCCCCCCTCACGGGGGTGGGGGACGGGGCCCCCTCGCCCCCGGCGTGACTGTCGACCGGGACGGACTGTCCTCAGTGCGTCCCAACCACGTCGCGTCGTTCAGGGCGGGGATCCAGCTCATGTACAACTGGCGCAAGGGGTCGGCGGCGATGTCGGCTACAATGAAAGTGCAGCAATGAAAGTGAGGGCCGGCGCGCGCCGGCCGAGGTAGGCAGGGTTACCAAGTTGCAAAAACTCATTTCCGGGAGGGGGGGGGGGGAGGGGGGTTTTGTTGAGCGGGGGGGGGTGCTAGCGGAGATTTTTGTTGAGCGGGGGGGGGGGGGGGGGGGGGGGTGCTAGCGGAGATTTTTGTTGAGCGGGGGGGGGGGGGGGGGGGGGGGATTTCCGGGAGATTGTACATGATTTGCTTGCATCAGGGAGACGCTATTGATTTGCGGGAGACTCCCGGAACTTCCGGGAGACTTGGGATGTCTGGGTAGGCTCTGTTTCGGAGCCTATTCTCTTAATGTTGCGGATCGTTTGTAACTTCATTGCAATTTAATTCAATTTACTGTCGTTCTATTTTCCATAACCGTTGTGTTATAATGATGCTATAGGTCCACGGTCATTTAATAGGCCTATTGCTGCAATTTTTCTTTTACGCGGCTGAAAATAACCGTAGGCCTACTTTCTGTCACTGAGCCGTGTCTGTCACTCATCCTCTTAAAAGTGGAAGCTTGTGCGTAGCTTTGTTGCATTATATTGAAACTTTGTTGATGTTGTTATTGTCATGCGTGTTCTGGTTATTTGCGCATGATTAATGTGTCTTTATATGGCGATAAAACAAAGCTTTGTTGCGTTTTTTTTTTTTTTTTTTTTTTAAGTGGGGATTGGGGGTGCGCCAACCCGGTTGGGATGTAGAAGGGGGTGCGCAGGAAAAAAAGTTTGGGAACCGCTGCCTTAGAGGAGCTACTATGGAGCTAATTTCCTGCCAAAACTTAACAAACAAACAAAACATGTTTTACAAATGCCCAGTGATTCACTAACAAACACAGTGTGGTTTGCAAATACAAAACACCATTAACAAACTAATGCATTTTTTTTTGCAAATACAAAACATACCCATCAAACAAATACACAACATAATTCTAATATCCTACAAAGACAACCAAACAAAAAATCATGCAAAAACAGCATATCTTACAGTACAACAAAATATCCTACAAAGACAAAAATGTATCATGCAAATACAGCATATCTTACAAGTACAAAAAAAATATATCCTACAAAGCCAAAAAAATATCACGCAAATACAGCATATCTTACAAGTACAAAAAAATACGAATACAAAGACAAAAAAATATCACGTGACTCTTGGCACAATCTTTCCGCTGTGATTGTGTTTAGGATTTTCTAACAAATGTCCCGAGTATTTCACTCTCCATTCCGTAATTCCATAAATCCGTAATCCGTTGTTGGTCAATCTCCATCGATAGAGTACACAATGTAATTTTTTTATACATACCATTTTTCAAAACATGTTTTATGTATGATATTAAATAATTCTATAAAGTCTAATACAATTTGTTGGCAGCTCTGGTTTGATCATATATTTCACAAATGTATACTTTAATTGTCAGTCTGCTAGGCTAGTGATGAACCAATCAGATTGTAGTTTTAACGTCATTGAAAATATCAAACAATTGTGTACGGCTTAAATAAGACCCCAAAATGTAAACATGCACAGCGTGTCTTGGACTGACAAAGCAGTACGATACATTAGCTTAAAAAGCTAAGATAAACACATTCCTTTGCAAGTGCTTTAAATGGCAAGTGTTCTGATTTATTCTGCTAAGTAATTTTCTCATATTTTTCTAACATTTAACAGAGAGTAGAGATGTTGTATATTTGTTATAGATAGAATTGACTGCTTCATGAGCTTCTAATGTATAATTTGATCTGTTCAGAAGAATGTCCAAAACCCTGAAATTACTTTGTCTAACTATTTTTCTTTCTGCCACCTCATTTGATATCTGATATCTATCTAATTTGATGTTTGACTCTGACATCTCATTTGCATAATCCCAAACACATGTAAAGCTAGCATGTCTAGATGCAAATCGGAAAAACATATGGAGTATTGCATGCATGTAACAAACAAAATTTGCACAATGTTCTCTGGAGTGGGTGAATGTTAATACAAAAGAAAGCCAAATTGCAGAAAGAGCTATTGAAAAATATGACAGCCACATTCAAGATATGCCATCTCATGTTGGTTACCATAGAGAATGCTACATGCAGTATGCCAATCAAAGAAATATAGAAAGAGCCTCCGTGACAAAGTGGTTGAGAGCACGCCATTTGTCATGGTAATATGTACCTTTAACATTATTAATTCACCTTTATTCTTCCACTGCCATTTTACATAACTATCCCGGGTTTGTTTGTATTCAGCATTGTATCATCATCAGTTTCACATTTTCTGGTTAAGCATGAACGGATCACAGATGAGCATTGTTAATTCCAGTTACCTTTTTGTTTTTGTTACAGAAATGTGAAGTCAGTAAGGCTTCAGCAATCTACCTGACATCCTCACCAGCCGCACAGACACTGTTAGGATGCGAGCCGCTCGGTACTTCCCTCTTTTAATAGTGTGGTGACATTATCAATGATGTCATGGGTTGTACCAAGTCCAGGGGGGAGTTATTCATGGTAGAATGTTTAAAGATGTTTATTTAAGAAATGGCATAAAAGCTAACCCAACATTAGAATTACTTATGTGTAGTACTTATAAGTATTCTTACCTGCAATGAGAATGGTATCGCCCAGAGTCAGAGATGGGACAATTGATCGCTGTATTTAAGGAGTTGGGGTTTGGTGGGGGAAGGCTGTGTGACCAGCAGATATGTATTTTTGGTACCTCATATGTTATAGTTTGATTTAGCACTGAGTTGAGTTCTCAGTTCTAACTTTATATTTTGTTTATTTTTTTGTAAATAATATCGTCATGTGTATTGGCCATACCATCGTAAAATCCCAAACTAACCAAAAAGACTAGTACAGGAGGTTAATGGTTTGTAAAGCAGCTTTAAACTGGTTAACTGTAGTTCTTATACATGTGTGTATAAAAAATAATTCATTTTAAGCTGAATCATAAAAAACAAAGTTTATTTCAGCATTAAAAGCACAGACTAATAGCACGGCACTGTAGTTCTATTTCATCCTTCCTGACCACCAGAGGCGGTGCTTTCAGCACCTGGATGTTCATCACATGCACATGTAGTTCGAGTGTTTATAACAACAAAGTCGCTTGCGACCGGGGTGGCGTGACCCCGCCCCGGTATTTAAGGTACACTCACTCCGGAAATGGCCTCTTATCATCTTCTCATGCAATCTTGGGTTTGTATGTTCGAAGTGTGTAGACCAGGGGTTTTCAAATTGGGTGAATGTGAGCCTCCCCTTAAAGTAGGTAAGGACAGCTGAGCCCCCCCCCCCAACCCCCTGATCTAACCCACTGCAGTAAATGCTTTTGTGTGTTCCAGGCAATGATGACTTTCAACAACTGATCAAATGTAAATATTTTTAAATATTGTATTTGAAGACATTTTATTTCCACAACTTTTTAAAAAGTGCATTCATAAACGAGTCTTTGCAACAGCAAATAATGTCTTCATGCAGGCCTAATTGAGGCTACTTTTAAAATCACTGAACATCAGTAGGCAAGCCCGGATCTGGGCATTTGCCCAGGGGCCCTAGAGCCGAGAGGGGCCCTTTGCGATTGGGTATATATATATATTTTTTCCTCATGGCCATGGACGTCGGTCGCCGGTCCGGGCTGTATCGCGATCGCGCACCCCCCCCGCGTCGGTCGCCGGTCCGGGCTGTATCGCGATCGCAAATCGAACAGATTCACATATTTTCATAACATTTTTTTACGATTTCAGCCACATAAAACCTCAGATTTAAACAACAAACAACTTTGACTTTCAATTTAATCGTTCATATCAGTGGGAACAATGAGGCCTCGCTTTTGATGAACAGAGGTTTTCAATGCGGGGCTGCACTGCATAGAGAAATAAACGCAAGTCGTCCTCCACCTGCAGCCTTGATCTGTATTTATTTTTAATCAGGGTCAGTGCGGAAAACCCACACTCACACAAGTAGGTGGAGGTGAAGGGGATTATTTTATTTACGTTATTATTTTATTTACGTTTATTTAAATTATTTTATTTTAATACGTTATTTTTTCTTCGCGTGTCGTCGCGCCTCCCCTGTGGCTCTTTGGCGCCCCCCAGGGGAGGCGCGCCTCACCTATTGAAAATCACTGGTGTAGACGGTTGATGCTAGATCACTGGAGTCTTATAAACCTTTTGGTTGGAGCTGCGAACGATTCGTGTCGCCCTCTTAAGACTGCGATTCAGATAAAATCGATAAGTAAAGTTATTCTCTTAAGTAAGCATTTATGAGTGATCTTGCTCTGGCTGTGTTTTCACCGCTTCGCACAGGCGCGTTTGTCGCGCTAATAGCGATCAGGATTATTACTGCGGATCGCAGTGAGTTGAGTTTTTTCTTTTCTTTTCCCTTTTCAAAAATAAGCTGTTTGTGAGTGATCTCGCTCCTGCTGTGTTTAACTGCTTCGCATGAGTGTGGGTTTTCTCGCCCGGTGGCGTGGCTCGGTCCACCCGCGATTGTTTGCGCGGCTCTGACAACCCGCGATTATTTCCTCACACCGAGATAAAGTCAGTCAAACGCTAATTTCGTTCTTTCAGTTGTTTTTTCATAAACGCACCAGGTGAGAGTGTATGCGCTCCTGATCCCTGGTTTGCTGGCTCCTCGCGTGGCTCAGTTAGTTGCGGCTCCTCATTTGTTTTTCAAGCGCCTTATTGCGGCTCCTCATTTGGTTTTTCATAAACGCACCAGTTCAGAGTGTATGCGCTCCTGACTCCTGGTTTGCTGGCTCTTCGATTGCTGCTATCAGTTGGGCATATAGTTTCCCTTGTTATCGTGGAAGGGGGCACCGACACAGACAATGTTTTGTGTCGAGTGTCAGGCACATCTCAAGCCAGATGATGGTCACAACCAATGCCCCAGTTGCCTCGGCGTGGAGCATCTAAGGCAGGGACTGACTGAGCAGGCAGGCATGAACTGTGGGTGCTTGAGTTGGGCCTCTCATACAAGGAGACTGGCCGAAGTGGAGATCAGTCTAGGCTCTCAGTTGACCTCGGCACAGAGGGACGAGGCTGCGCACTCCAAGCCACGGAAACGGCCAGCACCGACATCTCGGGGGGCCCCTGGCCGGCCAAAACGCAGAAAAGCGGACACCTTAGCCTCTGAATTCACAGAGATCAAAGCAACGCTGATTAATCTTCAACCACCAGGGGCACAGCCTGCTATTGATCCCGCAGCAGCAGCTGTGCGTCTCTCGATGCACAGCCTCCGGTATTGTCCCCGGCAATGGGCCGATGGCAGGAGGACGTGCTTTCCACCAGAGCCTCGGACGGCCTAAACATTGTCGACGAGTGGGAGGAAAGGCAGACGGACAGAGTGCCCTACGGCTCTGGCTCTGACCCTCTTGTGAGATGCAGCCCGCAGCTCACTGCGGAGGTCTGTGGTAAGCCATACATCAGTGGCCAGACCCACTATTAAGATGGCCCTGGTGCAACTAGGATTGGATGCACCCCCAGTTGGCGTGGTGGGGCAGAGTGCCTTTTTCCAACAGGCTGCCCCTCCCGCTACCTTCGCTGTGCCTCCTTCAGCCCCCTTTGTGGAGGAGCTACAGAGGTGCTGGGCAGACCCTAGGCAGTTCTCCCACATCCCTAGTGAGTGCAGAGCCTTGGCAAATATGCGGGACGCATCCAGTTATGGCCTAGACCGTATGCCAACCATAGAACCGGCTCTTGCCGCCCTGATCCTCTCGCCGGACGAAGCATTGAGGCCCGATGCACACTGCCCACGACCGCAGTGCCGCCTCACGGATGACTTCATCGTGAAGAGCTATGATGCAGTGGCACGGGCCGCATGTATAGGCAACTCCTTGTCTCACCTAACCTTGGCCATGTCCGAGACGCTCCAGTCTTCTGGAGCAGAGCAGGAGGTACAAGACCTGAGTGAGGCCTCACTACAGGCATTTGCATATATGTCGAGGGAGCTTGGTAGGCTGAAGTCGTCGCTGACGCTTGCAAGGCGTCATGTGTGGTTGGCCCAATCTCCACTGTCAGAGGCCAGTAGAAGGGCTCTCCGCACTCTCCCAGTGGTCCCGGGGCAGCTGTTCAGGGTGGCAGCCCAGCAAGCCCTCGAGCGCACCCTTCAGGTCACCCAAGCCAGGCAACAGTTTGCCAGTTCGCACCGGGTCCCACCACGGTCACGGAGGCTGGCGGTGTCCACTACCACGGTACCACCAATACCGCGGCCCCATACACAGGCAGGGGCACCCTTGCCAGAGGGGTTCCACCAGGAGCCGGCCCTTTCGCCAGCCACAGCAGAATGCGGCACAGGGCTATCGTCCCCCTAAGGGGCCGCAGGGGTAGAGGAGGCAGGCAGTGACGGTCCCATTCCGGCGGTTGGACGCTTCACCAGCCAACACCTCAAGAGCTGGGTAGCACTGACATCGGACGCATGGGTGATTTCCACCCTGTTGCAAGGCTACAAGATACAGTTCAGTTGCCGACCGCCAAGGTTTCGGGGGGGTCAAAATGACCACTGTTACAGACCAATCCAAAGCTCTGGCCCTATGCCAGGAGGTCTTAACCCTCCTGGAGAAAGGAGCCATCGAGCCAGTAGATCCGCTTTCATGAGACAGTGGGTTTTATTCCACTATTTCATCATTCCAAAAAAAGGGGGTGGGCTTTGCCCCATACTGGACCTCAGACCATTAAACAAACAAAGTCCTCAAATTCCACATGCTCCATACAACCGACGTCTTACAAGGCATCAGACAAGACGACTGGTTCACGGCCATAGATCTGGAGGACGCATACTTCCACGTCCCCATCGCTCCCCATCACAGACAGTTCCTCCACTTTGCCTTCGAAGGGAGAGCTTACCAGTTCCGGGTGTTACCATTCGGAATGTCCCTGGCCCCCAGGGTGTTCACAAGGTTCGCTGCAGCGGCACTGTCCCCGCTTCAAGGCAGAGGCATGCACATCTTCCCCTACCTGGACGATTGGCTGGTATGCGCACGGTCAAGAGTGGACGCACTCAGCGTCTCGGCTCTACTAATCGTGCATGTCACCAGGTTGGGGCTCACGGTGAATTATGCCAAGAGTTTACTTACACCCAGCCAGAGGGCTGTGTTCATTGGCATCCAACTAGAATCTCAACTGATGAGGACAGCCCCATCAAGCCGTCGGGTGGACGACATTGTCCAACTTGTACAGCAGTTCAGGAGGGGCCACACTCGACCGTTCAGGTCTTTCCAGACGCTGCTCGGCATTCTCACAGCGGCTTCGGCGGTAGTCCCCTTGGGCCTCCTCACCGTTACGACCCCTCCAGATCTGGATGAACAACCTTGGATTGCATCTGCAACACCACAGGCACAGATTGGTCAGAGTCACTGCCGAGTGCATGAGATGCCTACGTCCCTGGAAGAGGCGTGCACTCCTAACCCAGGGGGTCCCTATGGGGTACATACCCTCTCGCAGAGCGGTTCTGACGACCGACACGTCCTTAGCCGGCTGGGGGGCAGTCTGGCAATGCAGGGCGGCCCAGGGCTCATGGGCCCGGGCAGCAACAGGAACAACCCATCAACGTGCTAGAGCTGTGGGCGGTCCTTCACGCCCTACAACATTTCCTCCCGATGCTGGCCGGGAGGCATGTCCTCATAAGGACAGACAACACCGCGGTCGTGTATCATATAAACCACCAGGGCACTACCAGGTCCTTACCGTCCCTGAGGCTGACCCATCATTTGCTTTTGTGGGCATACCCTCGGCTGCTGAGCCTGAGGGCCATTCACTTGCCGGGCGTGAGAAACACGGCTGCAGATTTTCTATCATGGCGCCGCCCCCATCCTTCAGAGTGGAGACTGCATCCAGAGGTGGTGCAGATCATCTGGCACTATTACGGCAGGGCAGGGGTGGACATTTTCGCCTCTCACAACACACTGCCCTCTGTGGTTTTCACTGGGGGAGTCGACAAGCCCATTGGGCCAGGACGCACTGGCCCACGAGTGGCCACGGCAGCTCCTCTACGCCTTTCCACCGCTCCCACTTATACTACCCACCATGGACAGGATCGTCAGGGGTCATCACAGAGTACTCCCAGATGGCCCGGGAGAGTGTGGTTCCCCATACTCGTCAGACTACTAGAGGGGGAGCCTCGCTGTCTCCCCGTGCAGGCAGACCTCCTCTCGCAGCTGGGGGGCTAAGTCTGGCACCCGGACCCAGCGCGACTACAACTCTGGTTATGGCCTCTGAGGGGCCCGAGCCCTTGTTAGGGGCGTGCAACCCTGCGGTGGTGCAGACCATCCAGTGCTCCCGCGCACCCTCCACCAACGCGCTGTATGCCAATCAATGGAAACTTTTTGTCAGCTGGTGTCAAGCACGCCACCAGGAACCAACACGTTGCCCTATACCGGTTATTCTTGACTTCCTCCAGTCACGTCTGGACGACGGCCTTGCACCCTCCACCATCAAGGTGTACATAGCCACGATATCGGCGA
This sequence comes from Merluccius polli, assembly GCA_030340625.1. NCBI lineage: Eukaryota > Metazoa > Chordata > Actinopteri > Gadiformes > Merlucciidae > Merluccius > Merluccius polli. The sequence goes on from JAOPHQ010003981.1 coordinate 92,427, forward strand.
GGCATAACAGGGTGGATGGAGTGACAGTGTGGTCCAACACTCTGGTGAGTCGTTTCCTTAAAGGGGCTCAGCGACTGAGACCCCCTCAACGAAGCCCAAGGGCTTCTTGGGACCTACCACTGGTTCTACAGGTGTTAGGTAAGCCCCCATTCGAACCTCTAGGCGGGTCAGAACTGAAGTGGCTATCAATGAAAACAGCCTTCCTTCTGGCCATTGCATCGGCTAAAAGAGTGGGTGAGCTGTCTATCAGCCGGGAGTGCCTACACTGGAGCCCTGATGGCACAGGAGTGACCTTATGGCCCAACCCTTCATTCCTGCCAAAGACATTTTCCGCATCGTATGTAAATCAGCCCCTCAGTCTGGCAGCCCTTACACCACCGACTGAGGACGGGGGACAGACTCACGGTGAGACACTGCTGTGCCCAGTACGGACATTGAGGGCATACATCGAGATGACAGCTGTTTGTTTGCCATACAGGACATAGACGGGGCCATGCCTTGTCTAAACAACGACTGTCAAACTGGATTGCGGAGACCATCTGCTATGCCTACACTAGCAGTGGCCATCCAGTCCCTCCTCGCATCCGAGGCCACTCTACTCGGGGGGTAGCAACATCGTGGGGAGCCTTGCGGGGTGTCCCACTCTCCGACATCTGTGCTGCGGCCTCATGGGTCTCGTCTTGCACATTTGCAAGATTTAACAGGCTCAATGTGGCCACTTATAATCCACTAGCCACAGCCATCCTTTCAAGCCTCTCATAAGGTTGGGGGGAATTTCCTTGTGACGCTGTTGGTATAGATCATCCAGGGGCTGAAAGCACCGCCTCTGGCGGTCAGGAAGGATGAAATAGAACCGTAGTTACATACGTAACTTTCGTTTCTAATCTACTGTGCGGAAATAGACTACAAACCTGTCTAAGCACTGTATGTTAATGGTGTTTTGTATTTGCAAACCACACTGTGTTTGTTACTGAATCGTAGGGCATTTGTAAAACATGTTTTGTGTGTTTGTTAAGTTTTGGCAGGAAATTGGCTCCATAAGCTACGCTACTCTTATAACTCACTGTCCTATTCCTTAAAGGAGCTACGCTACTCTTATAGCACACTGTCCTATTTAAAAGAGATACTCTACTCTAATAACTCTTGTAAGAGGATATCAAAGTGTTCTTGATACGTTTCCATATCAGTTGACCACGGCGATTTATTTGCATTTATTAATTAATTAATCGAAATATATATGTTGTCAAAATATTTTGACAACATATATATATATATATATATATATATATATATCATTTAACAACATTTCACCGAATGGTGTACAAGGAAAGGAGTCAAGCAGTGCAAGACATTAACACGTGCAGAGGTGAGAGATGTGGCAGTGGATTTCTTTTTTTTTACTGTCAACTCCCCCAATGCATCAGCCAGCGAGACAGCCTAGAATACACCCACCACCAACTCCTCAGCATTACGCTGCTATGCGCGCATGACATGGAAACATCTTTAATTGAAGCCCTTCCTTGCTATCAGTAGACCAAGTACAGAGTTGGTAGTCCAATAATGGTTGGTGTGTTTGGGGTGGGAGGGGAAGCTTCCCTGTGTGCTAATGACACAGACAGAGCTCAGACCTCCTTCCTGTTGACCAGCGATAGGCTAACACCGGTGTCCTTAAAGAAGAGCCAAATCCCCTGACCCCGCCATTAAAAAATGCCGAGCTGTCGGCTCCCCTGTAAACGCCCCTTCAATTCAGTTTCAATTAGCGGAGCAAAGGTGTGTCATATCAGCACCTAATTAGCAGGTGACCAAGTAATCATGTCAGCCAATAAGAGGTTATGCATGCAGTGGCATGGGTTGTGTCCGTGTGTCTCATTCACTACTCCCTACTCACTATCTAGGGGGTTACTATGTAGAGGACTATAGAGCTCACTACTCTCTACTCACTATCTAGGGAGGTCTAGGTAGAGGACAATATAGAGCTCACTACTCCCTACTCACTATCTAGGGAGCTCTATGTAGAGGACTATATAGAGCTCACTCCTCCCTACTCACTATCTAGGGAGGTCTAGGTCGAGGACAATATAGAGCTCACTACTCCCTACTCACTATCTAGGGAGCTCTATGTAGAGGACTATATAGAGCTCACTCCTCCCTACTCACTATCTAGGGGGTTACTATGTAGAGGACTATATAGAGCTCACTCCTCCCTACTCACTATCTAGGGATGTCTATGTAGAGGACTATATAGAGCTCACTCCTCCCTACTCACTATCTAGGGAGGTCTATGTAGAGGACAATATATCGTGAGCACATTGGCAAAATGAAAAAACACTTTCGGCCACTACTCGGGTCGCCGTTAATTACGTCATTGCTGTCGCATAATTAAAATGTGCCAGATTAAAGTCGGCCAAAGAGACCATAATAATTACCGACATGCATTTTTGTGACAAATCAGTGTATTTGCCAAAATTAATAAAATATAATATATTATATATAATTCTCTATAATAATTCTCACTATACATTCAGACAGCACTACAAAATGGCAAACTCTACACAGTCATTGTGTTGGGGTTTGACTCTCCTCCTTATGTTGACCCATGATTGGCCGTTTTTTTCTAACAGAAGTTCTGAACAGAGTTCAAGCGTCTCTTGCTCTGTGTGCTACTGCTCTATACTGGATGCGTTATAGTACAGACGCTACAGTGTCATGTTAATATGTGATGTGCATTTGTTCAGACCCTGATCAAGAACAAACAGGAAAAGAGAAAAGGAAAGAGAAAAAAAGTTGAATTATTAATGTACTTGCAGTTCTTATGAATGGAGGATAGGACAATTATTTTCACATACATGTGATTGGACTGGCCCTACTTCCCATTTCCCATCATGCCTATCAGTTGGTTCATCCTTAAGAGAAGAGGTTTTAATGTGTGTTCCACCTGACAAAAGCAGCTGTTCTTCTGCTGCTGCTGCTCTCTCTCTCTCTCTCTCTCTCGCCTTTCTCTACCTCTCTCCTTTCTCTACCTCTCTCTCCCTCTCTCTATCCTTTCTACATCTCTCTACCTCTCTCTGCCACCCCACCCCCTTTGAGCTATTTCCATCTCTGTCACAGTTTTTTAACAATGTACTTCCTGTCTGTCTCACACAGATGTTGAATGCCTAATTACCTTGCTTTACACACACACACACACACACACACACACACACACACACACACACACACACACACACACACACACACACACACACACACACACACACACACACACACACACACACACACACAGTGATTGCTGGGACTAACTCTATTGTTTATGCAATCAATCACAAACAAAGACTGTGTATCTGACACAGAACTGTGTTTACCTAAAGAGATGCAGCATTGATTTGTGTGTGTGTGTGTGTGTGTGCATTGATGATATATTCCCTTCCTTACTAAACCCATAAACAGCCATATCCAGCAGGACAGCCGTTTGGAACAAGGGGCTTGTGGGTAATTTACCTGTTTATTTTCTTGTCAGTATTTTACACAACTTACTAATGACACAATCTTTCAAATTGGATGAGAACACTTTTAATTTCTACATTGGTGTGTGTGTGTTTGTGTGTGTGTGGCCATACGGAACTCCTTCTCTCTTAATGTCCATATTTATTCTAGATTTTATATCCTCATCTCTATCTTATGTCTCAACAGATGTGACATTGTGTGCTTTATTGGCCGTATTTCTACGACATTCAACCCAATATGAGCCTAATTAACACACACGTTGAGGAGACCAGGGAAAACTGTGATAAAAAGACTAAAATGATACATGACAGAATAATTGAGAGATCCCTTACTCTCACTCTCTTCATCCCCCTCTCCCTTTCTTCCTTCCTTCCTCTCTCTCTCTCTCTCTCTCCCCCTCTTTCACCCTCTCTCGTTTTATTATGCTCATTCTCTGCTCGTCTCTGTGATTAACAGTCCTGATTATGTGTGCCAGGATCCCCATTAGCGTGGACACACGCGTAGTCCTCTGCCCTCTTTTCCATTAAACACACACACACACACACACCCACGCACACACATACACACATATATGGACACATGAACACACACACATGCCCACACACACATACATGCACACACTCACAAACACATATGGACACAGGCAGACACACACACACATATATATATATATATACAGTATATATATATATATATATATATGGACACACATACACACATATGCTCGCACACACTGGCACGCACAGAAGCACACATTTATGGACACACACACACACACACACACACAGATGAACACAGGCACACGAAAACACACATGCATGTGCATAAACACCCTCAAATGCATAAATCATGTACACAGACACAAGGAACATATGCACAGACATGCACACCTGGTCTTACAGTCACCTCCACCAAGAACACACACACACACACCAGAGAGGGGCTTATGCTCTTGAGACTAATTATCAGTCAGGTGTGTCGTTTGATATTTATTTGGGCCAGTAAGGCGCTAACAAGCAATGTTCTCTCTCTCTCTTTCTTTCATTCTTTCTTTCTTTCTTTCTTTCTTTCTTTCTTTCTTTCTTTCTTTCTTTCTTTGCTTGTGCTCTTGCTCTCTCCCTGTGCGTCTCTCTCTCTCTCTCTCTCTCTCTCTCTCTCTCTCTCTCTCTCTCTCTCTCTCTCTCTCTCTCTCTCTCTCTCAAGCTGATCACTGATAGGCTGGATCTACAGCCTGACTTGTGGATCATAGTCTAAGCAGAGCATACTTACACACACCAGAGTGTGTGTGTGTGTGTGTGTGAGAGAGAGAGAGAGAGAGAGAGAGAGAGAGAGACACACAGAGACACAGAGACACAGAGAGAGAGAGAGACGGAGACTCGCTGCAGCCATTTGTGTTCCAGTTTGTCAGATGTTATTATGGGATGCTGGTGACAGGAGCTGAACAGGCAGTCTGGTGCTGGATCTCACGTCCTGAGTCCTGTGTTACACCCAGAAACACACGCCTCAGACTGCTGACAAGGCAGCAGCCACGGCTCCTCTTCTCCTGCACTTACCTCTACTTACTCCTCCTGCAGCCTTCCTTCATCCTCCCTTCCTATGTCCCCCTGCCTCCATCCTCCCTTCCTATGTCCCCCCTGCCTTCATCCTCCCTTCCTATGTCCCCCCTGCCTTCATCATCCCTTCCTATGTCCCCCTGCCTTCATCCTCCCTTCCTATGTCCCCCTTCATCCTCCCTTCCTATGTCCCCCTGCCTTCATCCTCCATTCTTCTTCTACTTCACATATATGTGTCTATCCAAGTACTTTGTGTGTGTGTGTTCAGGAGAGTGTGCCATTGTGAGATGGATCATGTTTTGTCTGTCAGTGAGTACAGAAAGCGCACACATCTGGCTATTATGTTTAAATGTCTAATGTTGTTTCACGTGGCTTCAAGCTATATGTGTGTTTCTGTTTGTGTGCATGGGTGAGGATGTTTGTGCCTACGTGTGACATCAAGTCAACAAAAATTGCATTGATTTAATTTCATACAACCTTTTCTTTAAAGTCAAAGGGTATAAGTTCTTCTCTTGTCCAACACGTTTCTACCTTCTTTATTCAACCATTTCCACATCCTGTCAATATTTCATGATCATGTTTTGGTATCTGAACGCAGGTGAATAAGGGGTTTCGTGTATTTGTGTACATGCACTTCCAAGGACACATAGGAACTTCCTCTCAAGGGGCAACTCTTCAATACGCTTTGCACAAACCATTGATCTGTATGTTTATCTGCACGTCGTCCAATATGATACTATATACACCTATACATAGGCCTATAATGGTGATATGTGTGAAAAAAACGGTTCTATTATTTTACAAATAATGATAGTGTTTCTGCCCGGGATGAAAGTGTTGGTGGTGTAAATTTTCGATGGAGTCTGTGTGTCCTAATCACACTAGCACTGACCTGTTTTACTAAGTGCTGGTTACATGCACACTCATGCGCGCGCACACACGCACACACACACATACGCACACACACACATAAACACACACACACACACACACACATAAACACACACACACACACACACACACACACATATATAAACATGCACATCGGACACACACACACACACGTGTACTTGTCTAAGTGACAAGTACCCCCCCCCCCCCCCCCCCCCGCTTCCACTCTGAATTGTACATTAGCATGGGCTACGTAGCGCTTAAGGACATCAACTAGTACAACATGAATCAATGGTATGCTAAACAGTGGTAAGTAACTGTAATGTATTTTGGGATTAGTGGTGTGTGTGTGTGTGTGTGTCTGTGTGGCAGAGGTTATAATGACGGAGAGGGTAGATCAGCCAGACTGAGAGAAAAAAGAGAGCGGGAGGGAAAATAGTTCCCAGGATACAAGAGGGAGATGGAGATAAAGAGAGAGGAGAGACCAATTGAGACGGCAACAATCTGATGAGATAGAAGGAAGATACACAGAAAAACACACGCACAGTTGTTATTTTTCCCAGAAGACAACCAAATTAAGCAGCCATCTTGAAATTAGTCTTTATTGAGGAAAACAATTGAGTGCAGCAGAAAGTCTGGGGGCTAACTAACCAAGGGACTGAAAAGATTCCTAACAGTCCTTCAAGTAAAGTACAAGCGTGATCCAAATATCAAATGCGACTCTCCAAAAGACAAAAGAGCGTCATATAGTGTGCACTACTTCTTTATCAACAGTGTTCCTCTCTAGCTCACTGAAGGTCCGGGTGACCAAACCCTCATATAGGATTTTGGATGAAATATCCCAAGTCACTCAGGTGTCATTTGATGTATAATTTTGGGCAATAGTTTAGTGCCTCTATGGGAGCGAGATCGGTGGATCAGGAAACCCTTGTTTGGGCACACACATTGGTGTCGGGTTTATGGTATTTAAAGGACAAAACCGGTCTGGGTAAAAACCGCTCTCTCCTGGCTTCACTAAAACATCGGTTACCAATATCACTTGGCCAAATGCCTTTGGTGTACCGATTCTGCCCGAAGAGCATTTAGCGTGTGCACGGATGTAAACAATGGCGCGACAGCACCTTGGTCTTTGTGATGAGACATTTTGTAAAGCACTCGCATGACGATTCACTGTTACGTTGTCCACAAACTACTTACTGGACGGACGCACATTGATTCCAAAAGATGGAAGTGCTAAATTAACATTGTTGACTGTGGTGGCAGGCGCGTGCACACTAAGTGCTGTTCGGCATGATCGGTACATGGAAGTCATTTTGACAAATTATATCGGTGACGGATGCTTTTGTGAGGCCAGGAGAGACAGTTGCGGTGGTTTGAATACCCAGACCGGTTTTGTCCTTTAAACACCGTAAACCGCCGAAGACCCGACACCAATTTGTCTGCCCAAACAAGGGTTTCCTGATCCACTGATCTCGCTCCCATAGAGGCACTAAACTATTGCCTAAAACTATACATCAAATGACACCTGAGTGACTTGGGATATTTCATCCAAAATCCAACGTTTCCATCATCCGATACCCAAATGATCTCATAGGGGGGGGGGGGGGGGGGGGGGGGGTGGCATGG
>JAOPHQ010003981.1:102500-107500 GCA_030340625.1 Merluccius polli
AACTCACGGTTTCCCCCCTCTATACTGAGGCCAGACCATTTAACCATCTGACAGAGGGGGGGGGGGGGGGGGGGGGGGGGGGCTGGGGAGATGTGACCCACTGCCTTTCGTACACTGGTGCAGGGATTTAACACAGGCCAAGAAATGCACACACACACACACGCACATACACGCCCACATGCACACACACACACACACACACACACACACACACACACACACACACACACACACACACACACACACACACACACACACACACACACACACACACACAACACACACACACACATACACACGTAACATGTACCAATTCAGAGATTGTCAGTGTCAGTCTATCATTCTATGCTCTCCATCAGTCTCTTTCTCTCTCTCTCTCTCTCTCTCTCTCTCTCTCTCTCTCTCTCTCTCTCTCTCTCTCTCTCTCTCTCTCTTGACCACTCTTTCCCCTCTCTTTTCTTCCTTCTGATTTTCTCTCTCGCCTGTCCCCCTTTGAGCTGTCAGGCAGAAGCAGCGAGCCGCTCGGCCTTCTGGGAGTTGGTGTTTTTATGGTCCTGGGTGAAGGGTTGCGTTGCATGGTTGACAGGCTGGGCTTGATACCTGGCCTGATTCCGTCACTCTCCCCCCAGCTTGACTGCCCTTCCCAGGACAGCCCTGGCCCTGGCACAGCATGCTTTCAGTGCACCCTAGGTCTATAATTAGTAATATATATATATATATATATATATATATATATATATACATATGTGCAAGCCAAACTCTTGGAAACGTAAGGTCATTGGGTTTGTCTTCCATAGGTGTGTCTGGGAGTCAAAAAGCATCTTGGTATTCTGTGTATGGATTAACATGCTGCTTAGAGGTATTTTTAGGACTAGACTTGGATGCTGGGACGAGGAACTCACTAGGGAACATAGTTTGAATTACAGGGGAGCTAAGGGGAGCTCGGCTCCCCTGAAGAGGACATGCGCTCCCCTGACAGCCTAATTTGAGAAATGTAGGGGGAGCTCTTAAAACAACGTCCATTTTTCGTGTCACGGCTTATAGATTTTGATTTTCTGTACATTTAGGCACCTGAAATATATAATAATAAAAATATCAATGTTGTGTTTATTCATTCATAACTTCCAATTTCCGTGTGTGATGGTGGCGCACTCAAAGGTTGTTGCTCGAGCGATATAAAAAATAATAATAATTATAATAATTATTTTTCAGTTTCTTTGTGGTACCTGCATGGCTAAATATTCTCTGTATGAAGTGAAATGTTATTGACAGTATTAGCTGTGTGTAGTAACCAGTGTTGGGAATGTTACTTTAAAAAAGTAATTAGTTATAGTTACTCACTAATTGTTCCAAAAGGTAACTGAGTTAGTAACTGAATTACTTTATAATAAAAGTAACTAGTTACCTGGGAAAGTAACTATTTTACTGTAAAAAAAAAAGTTGCTATATGTCAAAGAATTTGGATTTTTCTGAGCAGTTTTCACAACGGACTCGCCATGCTGCTTCTTCGAATCTGTTTGGTGTGTGTGTGGTGCGCGTGGCCTGGCTTGTGTGTAAAAACACTGGCTCTGATTGGCTACCATGAAACATGACTCTGCCTTAGCCAATCATAATCGCTTATCTCGTTGTTAACCCACCCGGTCTCCTCACTAGCAGTTTGTGTATGGAGCCAGGGGTGCGTTCGGATTACACAGTTTATTCAATCAATTCATAGTAACGCACTGCATTTAAGGTTCAGTAACGATAACGGCGTTGTAACGACTGAAACAGTAATTAGTTAGATTACCCCATTACAGAAAAAAATAACGGCGTTACATAACGCCGTTCTTTTAAACAGCGTTATTCCAAACACTGGTAGTAACTAGTATGTTTTCTGCAGTAATCCTGCAATTGACCACGCGCGTTCATGTATATGCGTACATGCGTACAAAAATAGGGCTCCCCCAAAAGCCACGGTGTAAAGGTCTTTACACACTGGGGGCGTGATGAATAAACGTCGTGAAATGGCAAAATATTTGCAGGCGAGTATTTCGCCATTTCGTGTCGTTTATTTGTCACGTCACATCAAAACTATTCATACCGGCAGTGATGCGAATTTGCAACAGTTGCAACAATTGTTCAATAAAAGCTTCGAAAAGATTTGCGCCAACTCATCCTTCAGAAAAAATGATGGATTCAATATCATCCAGTGATGATGATCTTGCCCTAGCTCGACAAAACAAGAGGAGATTTTGGGTACATCCCATTTTAAAAGGTTGAGAAAGAGAAGGAGAATCTCGCTGCCTCATACAGGAGCTGAAGCTCCGCCAAGGCCGGTTCTGGACATATTTTAGGATGTCGGTGGGACAGTTTAAGGTCCTTCTGGGAAAGCTAGCACCTTTATCAAATAATACAGGGTGATGAGAAACAAACAATCAACAGGTCCGCCATTGTCGTGACGTTGTAACGTGCGTTCCGCACAACGTGATTGGTTGATGCCTTTATTCGTTGTCAGAAAGCTCAGAAAAATCGACTTCCTTCCGAAAAAAAATTATGCCGCTCTATCGCCGCGTAATATTCACGTTCTGTGTGAAAGTACTCATGACAAAAACAACAGTTTGAAAAAATATATTTACGTGCGAATTAATCGCATGAGAAAAATGCCCCCGGTGTGTAAAGGCCTTAATTCGAACCCTGCTAGGGAACCATTATCGATATTTTTGGGGATAAACCCAGATTTAAGAACAAAGATTTTTAGAACGCATGGTTGGTTTTTAGAACAGAAGTGTGGTGTTACGTCTATCAAAATGGTCTTTTGTATTTTTTTAGATTTTTTAATTAAATGATTGCCCACTGAAATTGTCCATTTTGTTTTTATCTTTGTCCATTCCTTAAAAAAAGCTGTTATTTATTCTCTGGGAAAACGAAAAACCATTTCAATCCTTTTTGTCTATGGTTTGATTCATTAAATTAATGAGTTGTGGATTTGGTGATTCTAAAGTCTAAGTGTTGCTGTACTTGAGTTCTTGCAAGGACTAAGGCCTCATACACATGCTGCATATTATGCAAACCTTTTGAAGCGCATTAAGGCCCTATTTTAGCCCTGTAAGCCTAGTTTAAGGGGCACTTAGCGAGCTCTGTTTTCCCAAAGTGGCTTTTAATTTGATACTCTAGACTTTCCCTTCGGTCTTGCTCTGTTCCCCCGCATGCCCCTCGCCTCGTTATCATATTCTAATAACGCTCTGTGAGGGCGGGGGGGGTGTCTCAATAAACCCTGTGTGTTCCCCCCCCACCCTCTGTTATTATATCCTCATTTCCACCCTCTTCTCCTCTCATTTCCTCTCCTTTCTTCTCCTCTACTTTCCTCCCCTTTTTTTTTATTTTTCATCTCCTCTCCTCCCCTCATTTTTCTCTCCTCTCCTCTGTTCTCTTCTTCGCTCCTCTCGTCTCTTTTCATCTCATCTCCTCTCCTCCTTTTTTCTCTCCTCTACTCCACAGGCTCCACTCCTCTTCTCGTCTCCTCTCCTCCCGTCCACTCTCATCCACTCCTCTCCTTTCTCCTCCTATTTTCTCCTCTCTTCTCCTCTCCTCTCCTCTAATCTCCTCTCCTCTCCTTTGTGCTCCTCTCCTCTCCTCTCCACACCCCTCTGTTTTGCAGTCTATTTGTTATGATAAATGACTTTTAGATGTGATTTCCCCAGGATCATATCTCTCCCAGGACTGCAGACCATAATTAGACAGAAGATTAATAATTCATATTCTCTCTTTTTCTCCCTCATTTTTTCGTCTTTGTGTGTGTGTGTGTCTGTTTTGGTGATTTTCGCTACCCTCTCTTTCTCTGTCACCGTGTGTGTGTGTGTGTGTGTGTGTGTGTGTGTGTATGTGTGTGTGTGTGTGTGTGTGTGTGTGTGTGTGTGTGTGTGTGTGTGTGCGCGACGTAAACTTATCAGTGTTTCAGAATAAAACCAGATTCTCAGGCCAGACTGAGGTGAGTGATGCGATGGGAACAGAACTAGTCCAAAACACTCTGGTCTCGACGGGGCTGTCCTGGTAAATACAGTGCATAGATGAATAATTCACATAACTGCAACACTAGTAGTACATACTCTTTGGCTCGTGGCTGAGGAGCTACAACAGTAAACATTAAGTTACTAAAAGAGAAATGCTGTGTTGATTCCTGAAATAAAGTGTGTGTGTGCATGTGTGTGTGTGTGTGTGCATGGACATTTCCTTGTGTATACACAATGATATACCGTTAAAAATGTGTGTATATCTTTGTAGGCGTGTGAATGTCTGTTAGTGTGTGTGTGTATTCATCAGTTGAAAATATGCTTTAAGACTTATTGGCCTTTTAAAATTCATTGGCTTTTTATGTATTCTAACCCTAAACCTAATACTTAAAATAAAACACAAAAACACAAAACACAAAACACCAAATGATGAGGAATCACTTGGCAACCACCACTGTGACATTAAAAAATAAATGTTCCTTTAATATGAAGTGATTCATTAATCAGTGCAGTCACTCAATTATCCAGGGACAAGGCAAATGTGTTTCCAATTTAATACCCATCATTGTTTACATCTGTACATCTTTCAGAAACTGATGTTTTAATCACAACCATTTCAGTATGTCAGAATACAACCCTACTTGCTCTAACTATTGTAACGGTTTGTACGCCATCATTCTGGTGTCTCCTCATATTCCTCTGCTCGTTCCTTATTGTTGGTAGAGCAATCTCATTTTGCTCAAGATTTCAACTAAATATATAACCTAGGGTTATTTATTCAATGACATGCATTCATATTTTGTGGGGTCTGAAAAGCATACAATTCTTCCTGTATTCTTCCTCCCATGTGGATAATACACTTCAGTCTTTCTTCTCGTGGGGCTGGTCACATGCAGAGCTTCACAAAAAAATGTGTACAGAGGTTGAATAAATCAAAATGTCCCTTTCTGCAGAGGCATGATCACAGCCCAGCTTGAAGGATGCGTGCCTGGTCATATGTGACCTTGTGAC
>JAOPHQ010003981.1:112500-137500 GCA_030340625.1 Merluccius polli
AACCAAGGAGCCATCCAATGCTGTTAAATCAGGGAACCTAGGATCCAGAGAGAGTCATATATTGCTATATTCCTATCTATGAAGCACTCTAGCAAATGAGACACATCCATGAGATGGACAGGGAGACTTGTGTTTGGACAGACAAATCGATAGACAGACGGACAAACAAGCAGACAGATGGACGGACAGAAAGACAGACAGACAGACAGACACACAGACAGACACACAGATGGACAAACAGAACTCTCTGGTTTGAAGTGGCTGGATGACTCTAGGCTATTACATGAAGTATGATTCTTATGTCCATCGCACCGCAGCAGTTGGTTAACTAGTGAGGATGATGTTGATGGTGATGATGACAGCATGGGGGGTAACACGACTTGTGCCAAGTGAACTGTAGAAAATGTCATTTCCTGGGGCTGAAATACTGAAATACGAAATCCAGCCGCAGAAAATGTATGTGTGTGTGTGTGTGTGTGTGTGTGTGTGTGTGTGTGTCGCTCTCTCTCTATGGCCAAATGAGAAAGTGAAATCGCATCACCCAAAAATAATGAGATGTTTAAAAGGTAATGAAATTTAGCAGTTATTCCACTTTACGCCTCTCTCAAAGCGTGTGTGTGTGTGCACATGTGTGCGCGCGCGTGTGTGTGTTTTACTGCATTAGTGCATGTGTGCATGCAAGAAGCATTTTCCTAATATAATACTCTACTGTAATATCTGCAAGTGTTTATACTTGTGCATCTGTGCATAACACTCAGTTGTGTGTGTGTGTGTGTGTGTGTGTGTTTGTCGCAAAAAATTATTACTGGCAAAAATGAAACAAATTATTTTCCTGTATCTCTACAGCAGAGTGTACCCCAAGTCAATTCAACTTTATTTATATAGCCTATTATCACATTTGCAGTCTCACGGGGCTTTAAATGGGCCACATTTAACGAGAGCAACCTAGACTCTTAAATCCTTAGTGAGAGAGAGAGAGAGAGAGACAGAGAGAGAGAGAGAGAGAGAGAGAGAGAGAGAGAGAGAGAGAGAGAGAGAGAGAGAGAGAGTGATAGAGAGAGAGAGCGAGAGAAACTACATTTGAGCCTCGCCTGCATAAGATCCCAGAGATTCCTGTTTTCCATTCTCTGTGTATAATTCAAGTTGGCAGAAAACACAGCACTAACCAACACTGCCAGGGTTTGTGTGTCGGTGGGTAGAGCTCAGCTCGGCTGTAACTGAGCTGTCGGGTTTGGGTTTAAAGTTCATTTAATTTGAGTCCCAATAGACCCATCGACTTTTCACAGAAGCGTCTTCATAGGACAAACACAGGTGCACTCATAACACTCATTATTGGTCTGCTTTTTTATGTACCAGGGCACGGGTGGTAGACTACACTAGTGAAGATGACACACATTGGCAGTGTTCGGAATCGCATACTAACGTATTATTCATACTAAGTATGACGTCAAATTGAGTAATAATATCATTCACACTGCGTAGTATATTTTGTGTGTGCGAGAAATGACCTTATGTACATGTATACCTTATGTATACTATGTATACTCAACTGCCCCACAATGCATTGCATCTCTTCAGACCTCACCTCACATCTCCGAAAACTTTGGAGCCAATTTTCAAACAGGCGTCATTTAGATAAACTGACCACACATTGGAAATCTACAGGGTGACTTTATCGACCGTAAAAATATTAAAACTCAATAAAGTGACTTATAAACAGTCAAATTACAACAACTGTTAGCCTGCTTAAAAAGCTCAGCTATCGCTGCCGGTTGGTGCGAAATGCATTCTGGGATACTTGGCTGTATACTTCAGTGTGAATGGTCTGTTGGTAATGGCATACTTAATCGTTCATTTACTAGGCAGTATGCACTAGTATACTGAGCTCTCAGGTTTGGGTTTGGGTTTAAAAGTCCCGATTGACCCATTGAGTATGAAGTAGGCAGTATGTTAGTATGCGGTTCAGCCATGAACCATGTGACCTGGTACATAACAGTAGCAGAGCTGCCCATAAGCAAGGCAAGGGCACTACAACTGGGGTTGGTTCCCGGGCGCTACTCTGTGGCAGCCCACTGCTCCTAACTCTCAGCATAGGGTGGGTTAAATGCAAATACTTTATTATTCCCCATGGGGAATAATAAAGTATTTTTTTACATCAAAAACCATGCTGGTGCTGCAACAGACATAATAATACATTTTTAAAAACTGACCTAATGTTAAAATTACAGGAACAAGAAGTTACTGTACCCTACTATTGACAACCTGTGAAAAGGGTCTATTGGTTTAGCAAGGCGCTAACAAGGCCAGGGGTTATAGGGTGCATAGTGTGTGTGTGTATGGCTTGTAAAGCATGTCACTCATCCTACTGTGGTGTTCAGCACCACTCAGCACCAAGACCGACTGTTTCTTGAGCGTCGCCATGGGAACCCAGAGCTCTGCATCACTCGGCTCCTTTTGTATCCCATAGGATGCTTTCTAATGACCCGCTTGTGGGGTTTGTTGGTTATTGTGGAGTGTGCGGGTCTCGGTGGGTCTGTGCCGCGGCCATATGTCTGAGATGTCATAACCATCTCAATCTCTGGCTAATCTCTCCCAGCGCTCTCTTCTCTGTGTCATCTGCCCATGAGAGACAATAATACACACATGCTGCTCATTTTGTGCTGTCAGCAAACCTACCTCGCCGAGCTCTCTGATCACAGTCGCAGGAAAGCCCAACAGGCTTTGTTAATATATATTTATATTTATATTTTTATATTAGTTATTTTCCATATTCTTCTTTTGTTATGTTTTCTGTAAATAATATATTCAACAAAAATGAAAGAAAGAAACCCCACATTGATATCGACTTAGAGGGCATTGTATTGTCTGCTGTGGGGGAGTTGAATGGACACAGGGTTTGTGATGGCACAAAGCAAACTAAAACAAAACTCAGAGTGTGCAATGTCTTTGGAAAGCCACAGTTGAAATAAAAACTGATGACACTAACTGTACGTTCACACCAAAAGCGTCTTGCGCTGCAAAGACGCTTTGACGCTCAAAAAGATTCGCTGCGAATATTTTTGTTCGCTTTTGACGCTCAAGACGCTCAATGACGTACAATTAAATTATGCAGACGCATTTAAAGGAGCCGTATGCTTTTAGACAGCCATATCAAAGAGTGAACTCCCACACACTTTGGCCATATATTGCAGAGACGGTTTTGCTTGTTTGATAAACGATAGTCGCACATCCCTCGTAACTACGCCGTGAAGGTGAACCCTCCCGGACTCCGCTATTAACATGAACCGCTCCGCAGGAGGAGCCGCACATCCAGACGCACCGGACACCACAATACAAACACACATGTTTTACATTTGATTGCTTTTAAATAAAGTTGTGTGCAGTTATACGGTAAATACGATTAAGTGTCCAATGTCTCCTTCCTGGTCCAGAACCGCTTGGTCCATGCCGTTAATGGGCGGCCCGCTTCGTGCGTGTGTTTGTAAAAATGATATTTAAGCTGACTATTACGGTATTGTCTCTGAAATAAAAAAGGCTTGGATCGTACAACACCGGGTGCCCCGCCACAGCCGCGATTATCTTTTCCGTCGACATTTTACAGTAGGAACCAACAAAGTACAGTAGGAACCAAAGTGCCGGTGTTCCCCGGGACCCACCCAAACGGAGAGCGTCTACATTCAGATTGGCAGTCAGTTTTTGCCGCTGAAACGCGTCATAGTCATTTGCATAAAGTTAAACTGTCTTCAACTTTTTTTTGACGCTCTGGACGCTCAACTTTTGACGCTGGAAGCGTTGGACGCTTGTGACGCTTTGGACGCTCTTGCCCATAGAAAGTGAATGACTTCCGACGTCTTTGCAGCGCAAGACGCTTTTGGTGTGAACGTACAGTAAGGGTCTTTATCTGTGTCTAGGCAGGAATCATGCTTCTCTGCGTGTAAGTAAGAATTAGTTTTCACATTTTAATGTGTTTGTATGAGCTGAGATTCTTCTCAATAATGAATTAAGAAATCCACAAAACAAGAATCAGAAATGTATTTATTGATTTCCAATTAAAGGTCCTGTAGACAACTTTTTTGCTTTAACGTATCAATATGAAGTAAATGTTGATTGCAGTGTAATGGCTACAGAATAATGACACCATCAGCATTTAGATTGGTTCCCTTAGCTTCCCTATAAGCCTCGCTTTCACTATGCAGCTTTGTCTGCCACCGGGTACCATGGGAAAAATTAAGGCTCACTTTACGGCACAAAGAAAAAATGGGTCAACCATTGCGCGTGTAACCAAACCAGGAGGAATAGCGCTTTTGTTTACCCCGGTAGCTATCGGTAGCTATTCCCATTAGCTATCCCCATTAGCTATCCCCATTAGCTGTCCCCAGTAGTGGAAATGGCGGACGGTGGAACAACCGAAGTAAAGCCAATCTGATGACACCACTTATATCTGGGTATGCTACGTTTTTGCCTGAATAAAACTCATGTCGTCAGGCTACCAGCCCAGTTCGCTTTTCTCAACACATACTAAACAATTTGTATCTGCTTTCATGTCTCCATTATAGACTAAATGAATGAATAAACTCATGGTTTTCCTCCTAATGCCGATACTTACAAAATAGATAGATAGATAGATAGATAGATACAAACTTTATTGATCCCCGAAGGGAAATTCAGTCGTCATAGCAGCAACTATGGTATTACTATGCAATGCACATCATTACAATAGCTTTTGCCTGCCTGCATTTTGCCATATAAAATGATGCCAATTTCACTTCACCTCTTTACCTTGATTGTTTCTTTTGCTGAGAATTCCAAACAAATGCACGTCTTGTGTCGTTTGTGGTCGCTAGGCTCTGAGGAAAAAGAAAGCGATCCGGTTTGTATTGGCGACAGCGGCGCAAAAATAATACCACTTTGAAACTCTGTGGTGGGAAAAGTTGAAATGTTGTCTACAGCCCAACTCTTCTCTATTCTTCAATCATTAGTAATACCATCCTTGTAAAGACTTTTAAACTGAGCATTTTAAACTGAATGAATGAATATATGAAAATGAGAGAGAGAGAGAGAGAGAGAGAGAGAGAGAGAGAGAGAGAGAGAGAGAGAGAGAGAGAGAGAGAGAGAGAGAGACTACATTTGAGCCTCGCCTGCATGAGATCCCAGATTCCTTTTTTCCATTCTCTGGGTTTAATTCAAGTTGGCAGAAAACACAGCACTAACCAATACTGCCAGGGTTCGTGTGTCGGTGGGTAGAGCTCAGCTCGGCTGTAACTGAGCTGTCGGGTTTGGGTTTAAAGTTCATTTCATTCGAGTCCCAATAGGCTTTTCACAGAGGCGTCTTTGTAGGACAAACACAGGTGCCGCTCATAACACTCATTTTTGGTCTGCTACCTTTATGTACCAGGGCACGGGTAAGTAAGGATGACTGAGTACGCGGCGCGAGCTTACCGGACGTACTCAACTGCCCCACAATGCATTGCGTGTCTTCAGACGTCACCTCACATCTCTGAAAACTTTGGAGCCAATTTTCAAACAGGCGTCATTTAGATAAACTGACCACACATTGGAAATCTACAGGGTGCCTTTATTGACCGGAAAAATATTGAAACTCAAAAAAGTGACATATTAGCCTAGAAATCTAGACGCCCCTAGCGGCAACAAATTTATTTTGCAGCCAGGGGGGTCTAGCACTTCTCCGTCGTTTTTCTGTGCTGGAGACAGAAAATCTGTCAGGCCAATCACAGCGTGAGGGGCGGAGTCGGAAGCCGGGCTACCATGACGACAGAGTTGCGACAGTTCCGTGTTAGAGGTAAACAATGGCTGCTGCTGCTGGTGAACAGCTGTCTTTCGAGTCGGCTTTGGCCGCGACTCTTCAAGACTTGAAGTTAACATTTTATTTCACTATTCTTCCACAATCCACCATACGGAACACTTCCCCATGGACTAATTTCCATCGCTCTGACTACGTCACCTTCTTCGTTGCTCTGATTGGTTGTAGCGCTATCCTATTGCGTGCAGAGGGAACTTGAAAGACAACCGTTTATCCCGCCCACACTGCCAATGGAGCTGCGCCAGACCCTACATCTTTCTGATGTGGGTCTGGCTTGCCAGGCTAGTGACATATATGAGCGAGAGAGAGAGAGAGAGAGAGAGAGAGAGAGACTTATGCATCTGTCAGGACAGCCTTAATGGACAGAAATAGTTGATATTATATTTGATATTTGATGTGTTCCAGAGGTACGAAAAAAACAAGTACAGCATATTTCTCTTTTACACATTCAATCTCCTTCTCCACACTCACACACACACTCACACAGGTAGAACCATTTCTGCAGGCGGTGTGTTGAGTGTGTTTGGGAGCAGTGTAATCGCTGGAGCTGAAAAAGCAATGTGTCTGTAGTGACAGGTTCATTCAGGTGTTAGCTCTGACCCAAACACAGGCCTGAAAACACTAGAACACCACCGGCCAGCACAGCACATACACACCATACATACAGTGTGCAGTCACTCATGCGCACACACACACACACACATGCACACACACCCTTATGAGCACACCCATTGTGTATTGGTGTGTCAGTTGTTTAAGTTAGTCACAAAAGTTTTAAGATCTGCTATACAGATATATACTGCATAGACAGTGACACACAAGTGCTCTCTCACACACACACACACACACACATACTTGACTGGAGTTGAAGTGTGTATGTGTGTGTGTGTCATGCATGTTACGTACTCATTTATAGGATAAGCTGTTGGACAGCGGTTCAATGTGTGTGGACGAAGTCCCTATGAATCATGCGCCAGGGGATGAGTACAATTTGTACGAGTACAATTTGTGATGTCATAAATAGATTGAACCTATCCCAGCTTAGTAGTTCATCTTTTTGTGGTTTAATGTTATTGAGCCAACATTAAAGTGTTCTCAGACACTGGACCTCCTTCTGATGAGGGCCCATTTAACTTAATGCCCTGGCAGTCTGGCCCAGTCTGGCCCAGTCTGAGCTTGTTTGGACCGGTCTGGTCTCTAAACGCTGATGAAAGGGCCCGGCTTGGCAGCAACTAGAGCCGAGCTGGACATGTTCACTTTCTGTCCATATGTATATCGTTGGGGCTGTCTGCAGCAACACTGTACCCAACATTCATAGCTATATTTATTTTCTCTCTCTCTCTCTGTCTCGCTCTGTCTCTCTGTCTCTCTGTCTCTCTCTCTGTCTCTCTCTCTCTCTCTCTCTCTCTCTCTCTCTCTCTCTCTCTCTCTCCAGGGTGGATGGCTCATGGTATGAGGTCATGCAGCTGGACTTTGAGGTGGACAACGTCATCAACCTGGTCCCAACCCAGACGCTCCACTGGCAGGTGCAGTACCGACCATCGCCAACGGGGGCCCAGCGACCCCCGCCACTGGAGAAGGCGTCCCACCTCTACATCGGCAACACAGACATACAGGGCATCATACCGCTGGCTGAGGTAAGGGGGAAGATGGAGTGGGGATGCACACACACATGCTGTACACATACACACGCATGATGCACACACACACAAACACACCATGCACATGCACACACAAACACATGTATCAGTCCCTCGGGGTTTAGCACACGTTTTTTTTACCGTTGCAGCCAAAAATGCTCGATTTTGTGGCAGCTTTTTTCAGAAATTGAGGTGCAAATTGCGATGTTTTATGTGTGCTCTTTACGGGAAGTTAGTGAAAATTGCTGCAATTTAATAATAACCATTTCCTCCAATACGCTCGGGTGTGCTTCACAGTCGCAAAGTGCTTATCTTTGCTGGATTTACGCTTGTGTTCCAGTACAAAACAGCTACTCTGCTTTCATGCTAAACATTTGGTCCTTTTTTTGCAAATACATTTACTGGTGAATGAGGTGTATTCAACATGGTTGCATCAGCATATTCCTAACATTCATAAACAACAATGCGAATTTGTAATTAGACATGACATTTCGTGTGGGCAAGTGCGATGATTGGTCAAACTTGCGGGATATTGCGGGATATTACAGGGATTAGTCAAAGTTGAGTAAATTGTTGCCATCACAATGTCCTGTTGTATGATACTTACTGGTACACATACACATGCCTGCCTACTCGTATAATGTTCCACACAAATACAAAGTAGACATATATAGATACAAGTACACCATGCATGCATGGTGTACGCACGCACACAAATGTACACCCACACTGACAAGGTCCCCCCTCAAGATAATCAGATGTTATAAAGGTCAGTGTGGTTACCCCCTCCTGTTGTGCCTCCTGGTATATAAACACACACACACACACACACACACACACACACACACACATGCACACACGCACATGCATTCATGCACACACACACACCTACATACAGAGTGAAACACATCACTCTCATTTAGTGGCTGACGAGTGTAAATGACACACACACACACATACAGAATGATAGGCAGTGGCCCTATGGGTGTGTCCTGCTGGGGTTGTCATGGTGACAGTCTTCCTGATGGGGAACAGCTGGGCTCCAAACTGCCAAGAGCTGTAGATGGTTGTTTTGTTTTTTAACAGAGACCTTAAAAATAAAATAATTAAAAGGATGACAATAAATAGCAGCGCAAAACATCATCCACATGTAAAAAACCCCACAACTTTCTGACTTTGATGTGAGTCAATTTGGGAAGAATATGTCGATGTATAATGAGATCTATGGACTGAAAAACTCCTTTATTTTATTTTTATTTAAACTTTGTTTTATTTTAATTTGACGTGAATAAAGAGAGACACTCATTCCATTGAGTCTGTGCGATGGTTTAGTTCTTAGTCAATACGAGAAACAGGACTGGAGGCCATAGATATGCAATCTCTTAAATCCCTATATTGGTTAGATTTGAATTACCTATTTCCTTTATTCAAAGTGGAAGTAGACAACTTTTTTGCTTTAACTTATAATTTGAAGTACATGTTGACTGCACAGTGTAATTGCTATAGAATAAGTAAGAATATGAATAAGTTTGGTTCTCTATAAGCCTCGCTTTCACTATGCAGCCGGCCACCAGGCAAGAGTTTTCCCGGAAAATTGATTTACGGCACAAAGGAAGTGCATCAACCACCCAGTAGCGGCATAGCAGGCTATGTTAACTATGTTATTACTATGTAAACTATGTTATTACTATGTAAACTATATTGCACATATATTGCACAATGCACATCGTTACAATTGCCAATAGTTCCCAAATTCAATATAAAATGATGACAATTTGACTTTACCTCTTCTGTGCACCTTCTTAACGGACATTTGGAAACCAATACACGCGTGTCCTGTGTTGTTGTTAGCTGCTAGGCTCTGAGGAAAACCCAAACCCATTGTCTTTGCGACAGCGACGCAAAACAATAATACCACTTGGGAACGCTAGAGGGGGGCGAGGCTGAAAAGTTGTCTACTCCCACTTTAAGAATGACAGCGACAACAAAAAAGAAGGACAAGTTGTGACAGGGCACTCCTTACCATGTCGTACTTTTGGGAGACGAGGTTTAAAAAGCCTCCGTGCAGAGAGCTGAATAATCTAGTCTGACACCAGAGAGGAATTATCCTCCTGCAGAATATGTCCTCTGTTCCCTGCTTCAGCAGATCTCCCTCTTAGCCCTAGGACACCGAAAAAACACGTTTGCTTCATGGTTAACTTCTCTTGGTTTCATGTGTGGATTTCCCAGGACTCAGACGGCGGTGATCAGCCTGTAAAGTAGGATTTGTGATGTCATAACACGATTGAACCTATCACAGCTTATTACATGTTTCCAATTTGGCAGACACAAAAAACCTCAATGGAGGCGTCTTATATGGACCTAATCACACATGGCCTGGATCTCAGAGTGTGGAGAATGAATGAATTAATGAATTAATGAACACATGCATCTCCATGATATCTAAGATAACCCCAAATTGAGTGTTTCTATATAACTGTCAACGTCAAAATCTAGTGTTAGTGCTCTATAATTAGAGGTCTCTATTAGAACATATGTCTTATATTCTTGATTGGGGAAAAATTGTCGGTATTCGACATGAAAGTGAACAAACACATGTTCTCACACACACACACACACACACACACACACACACACACACACACACACACACACACACACACACACACACACACACACACACACACACACACACAAATATTCCAGCCAATCCCAGCACAGTGGTTGAACTGCAAGCTGAAGGATGTGCTGTCATGACTCTTTTCAGAAGTCTCTGGGTTCCATTACTAGCGTGCTCCGGCTAATCTGGACTCATAGCCCTTCTTCAAACACCAAAGCCTCGGCCAGGAAACCCAATTTTGTCCCAGAAAAACCACTAAAACCCTCCTTTTTAGTTGTATGTCTCTCTATTCCCCTCTCTTTCTACCCCCTCTCTCTCTCTCTCTCTCTCTCTCTCTCTCTCTCTCTCTCGCTCTTTCTCTCTTCCTCCCTCCCGGTTTTGCTCCCTCTCTCTGGACAAACTACAAAACATTCGACTGTCCTGCCAACCGTCATTTCGGCTGTGTATAGGCAGCAGAGCTGCAAGGATGCTGCAGTGTTTTTATTGTATGTTGGTATTTAAGTGGTAAAGCTAGGTTCACTCTCCATTGTTGTGATGTAAATACCTGCTCAGAGGGCAGTGAACGTCCGAGCAGGACCTGTTAGTACATTTAATATGCCTGTAAATGGGATTCATGCAGAACAAGCCTTCTCTGTTGTTTTTCATGAGAAAAGATTATCCTTATTATAGTGCTTGTTGTAGTTATAGTACTAGTCGTACAATCAGGCTGTTCTTTCAGGTCCTGTTAACTTGTAATTGTTTTTACTCAACACTATTCCAGTAGTTATTATTTCAACTGTAGTCATTGCAGATTCTCAAATGTCACATCACTGAGTGGGTGTGCAATGATTGTGTTTCGTTGTTGTGGATTTGCAGTTCAATTTCACCCCAGGATGTGCCTGCTGAGCACAACAACACATTACAAAACATGTTTTTTATTGATTTGAAAAGCAAATAAGGTGGTTAATTATACACAAGGATGAGATCCATTAAAACTGGCAGAATTATGAAGTTGTGGAGAGATGACAAAGATTAAGGACATGGAATGAATTAAGAAGTCAATAAAAGCAATTTGAATATGTTGTCAGATTAAAGCCCATCAGAACGAGCCCCCACAGTCTCTCTGATCTTTGGAAAGCTGCTGGATGTTGTTAATGTATGGACTGTTTACACACACGCACGCACACACAATCATGCAGGCACCGACACACACAAAATGCACAGGCACGCACTCACACACACACACACACACCGGCAACATCTTTACTTTTTTGCTATGCATTTTTTTCTGTCTATTACTTTTTTCCTGTTCGTTTCTTGTTCACTTTTACTGGTGGAATGTAATTGGTTACATTCATCATACCTGGCTGATGATTGGTCCTTTAATACCGTATGTGTCACTGAGAGGGGTCGCCCAGATAGGTCACAGAGATGAAAGCTCTGATCAATCAGCAGCCTTTTGGGGGGCAGCGTCAGAGAAGCAAATTGCTAACCAATCAGAGCCTTCAAAGAGGGCTGGTAGTAAAAGCCTTGATCCATCACAAACAACATGTCCCTATAGTTACAGCCATACCTCACCACACTCACCCTACTTTCATTTCTCTCAGCTGTTCACAGAACTATTACTTTCAGTGGCTTTCTTCAAAGTGTTCTGCTGGGTAATAGAACAGTGTTTTCTCATCTAGTTAGATGTGTTTTTGTCTTTAAAGTCTGAAATGTATTGCATAGCAAAGCCCTACACAGCATACACATATCAATATCAAACAGTGCAGAGGGAATGATGAATGAATGAACATATTCTAATACAGTGCACATTCGTGTTTCTGTGTGTTTTAAGTAGCCTTGAGACCATACTGATATTCACAGTTTCTTAATAAATATCAGTCTGGCCTTGGCTGGGCAGCAATTGATTTCCAAATATGTCCGCGGCCCTCTGTTGTTCGAAAAAACTCCAGCCAATAAGAGTGAGGCTTGCGCTCTTTTTGCTCTTGCTGAATCTGCAAAAACATATTCTAATCTGAGAGAAGCCCGATTTCTGTTAATCTTTCAACATCGTTATTGTCGTCTCTTTCGGATAAAATCAGTTTTGATTGCTACACTGTCCTTGTGCGCTGCCATTAGTTGTTTTTTTTTAATTTTAAGACTGCAGTGCTCCTTGTTCGTCATGAATTCAAACTCCTGCCCATCTCCTGCTGATCGGTCCCAGCCGATCTGCGGAGAGAAGCAGGATGTGAACTTGCGAGGTCAGGATGGTCTCACAAGGCTAGTGAAAAGCAGCGGAAGCCCAAGAAAGTAATTGATGGTGCATGTCTGTTGAAATGTGTAATACATCTGCATAATAGATTAGTACTGCATTATTACCTCAAACTTTAATATAAAAACACATTACATATGTAAGACTTATAATAAGACCTATATTGGTCATCTTATTTAAACTCGGGTAAAACAGAAAAAACACTTTTGAAAAGAATGCTGCTTACTCCAATATAACAAGCGTTTTTGTATCTCTGTATTGTCATGTCAGGGTAATTTACCATCGCCTGATCCACTCTCTCCAACATGGAGTCTGGAACATCCAGCTCCATTAACCTGCGCCTCCTAATTCCTCCCGTCCATTAGGCCGAGTCTTGGCCCAGCCAGCGAGAAGAAAAAAGCACTCTTTAGGAAACTAGGGATTATTAGGAGTAATCTGGCCCCGGTGTAGGCTGGCTCCGTCTGCCAGAAATAAGGTGTAGTAGGTAGAGAGAGAGAGAGAGAGAGAGAGAGAGAGAGAGAGAGAGAGAGAGAGATTTGTGTAAGAGACAGTCAGACAAGAGAGACAGACGGATGAAGAGGAAGAGTGCAAAAAAGGCAGAAATAGAAATAATGACAGTGGGTTTGGAGAGAGCGAACGTCTGAACGCAAGTTTGGTACGGCTGTTTATATAAATATTCCCTCTAATTAAAGTAGTAGGTCTCTTGTTTGATAAAATAGAAGGCCACACATTTGTGGTGAGAATCACCCCGCACAACGAAGCAAAAAGAATGCATTATGGGGTGAGAGTGTAGAAAATGACTGCCTATTAGCCCAGGGAGGGCTGCCATGGGAGACGGACAGGGATGGACTCTGCCTTTACTCGCTCTTAGAGATATTTTAGCAGCAGATACATTGGAGCTCTAACAATGTTGTTTTATGTGTTCCTGTAAAAAGTGTCATTATACATATCTGAATCACAAGGGAGGGAGAGGGAGAGTGGGAGGGAGGGAGAGAGAGAGAGAGAGAGAGAGAGAGAGAGAGAGAGAGAGAGAGAGAGAGAGAGAGAGAGAGAGAGAGAGAGAGAGAGAGAGCGCGCGAGAGAGAGACACCTTACTCTCAGTTAGGAGGATAATACGTAGTCTTTGTTTAACTTCATTTAAGTGGATATTCCAATAAAATTACTTATTTGTTTTGTTTTAGTTTTTTAATCTCATAATCTAAACTTTTAAAACAAAGACATCTAAAAAAAACAATTAGAAACACATAGTATGTAGTAACACATCACAAAAATGAAAAGAAAACAAGATAGCTGAATTGAAACACTAATAATTGCTGGTGTATTGCCTATACACAGTATTGCTGTTCATAGTAATACAAAGGCAGAGCGCAGTATCTGCATTTTTGGGGTCATAGGTCAAAAATATTGAGGATTTTTTTTTAGGGCAAAAATGTCTTGAATCATTGTTTATTAATAGTACTTCCACTTATCTACCTTACAACGCAATTGTGGTAAAAAAAACAACTTTAAAGCCATTTTTCTCAGGTGCACTGTTGACGTAGATACTGCAGTTTGCCTTTGTAGGGAAGTAGGTTTAGGTGTAGGTTTGGATTTTTTGTATTCAATAAATAGGATAAGTGTTCTTAGGCAAGTTAAAAGTGAGATGGATTTCTGAAACGGAGGAGTCCACCTCACGCTGCAACATGTACAGTCCATTTTCACACCGTCTCCATGACTTCGTCCATAGTTCTCTCATTTTTCTTAGGATGTTCAAAGCTATGATAGCATGGCTGGCGTCCGCCATGTTTGTTTACACTGAAGTCACGTATTTGATCGCCAGATTGCGATTTGCGAGATTTCCGGTTTTGAGAATCAGGACTGGGTTGTTGGGGAATGGAATCGGTTAGTGTGTGATGTGCTGTGTTGGCAAAATGGTTGCCTTCCACACACTTAACAACCAAACAGTTATATTGTTAGGTGTGTGGTCTTTTTTCTTTTTCTCATTTAGAAAAATCCTCTAGTGTGTGCCAGGCATTACATTAGTATGCATCCGAGATGATAAACTTTTAAATCCACAAAATATCCGCGTCTGTCAATGTTTTGGTGAAGGGTGAACCCTGCCATCACAGCTGTTAAACGAACCAATAACTTTATTTTCAAGGTTCAAACGGATTTGCCTGCTCAAATACCCTGCATATAGTGAACCATTTACTTCAGGCTGTTTTGAGATTTGATGCAGAAGTCTATGAGTTTTGCAGAAAGAATTTGTAGCTTCTAGGGGGCGTGTCATATGAGCAGGGATTTTGTTTTGTTAAAAAAAAAAATTCACAAGTAAGTTTATTGAACAGAGATTATTTTAAGGATTTCAACCACACCAGGAACGGGTCTTTTTCCCTATCTCAGACGCAGCCGTCAACATTAACTGCTCCCCACATCCACACACATCTTGGCGCTGGCGTCCCTTTGTCGTGACGTTGAAGTTCCTCTGAACTTCGATGTCATGGAGAGTGTTTGGAGCAGAGTGGAGCGTCATACATTGGTTGGCGGAGACAGGCAAAAACTGTATTATTTTAGTAATACGATCTATGCAACAAAATGACTTAGATTACCATGTTCAAGATCATAGGAGACATACTAAGATGTTTAAAGCCAAAAAAAAAGATTTTAATTCTACCACTGTCCTGTACTTTCTGCTGTGACACCCGAATTTCCCATCTGGGTTTAATTATTTAAGTACTATCTTAGAAATTGCAGTTGCAGTTGTGGTAGTTGTAACAAAAGCACCAGTAAGAGTCAATTTAGTTTGTATGAGGCGTACACCACCTTCGGCGGTGGTGTACGCCTCGGTTGTCTACATGTCTCGTACAACCGTTCTGTCTGCTCAGACGGAGAAAAACATCACTCTTTCATCTGGATCTCACAGCCGTTTACAATTTGCTATTTGGACATGGCCGTGTGAACAGGGCCTATGAGTAAATAGAGTCTCACTGTCCTCCCACATGATGATTGACCACACTATGGTCAATCCATTATTAATCACAATATTGACAACCGTTTTTTTTCAACCATCTGCCTTTTCTCTGTTCCGCTCTCTCTCCATCCTACCTGTGTGTGTGTATGTTTCCTCTGATTGGTTCATTCTCTCTCTCTCTCGCTCTCTCTCTCTCTAAATTATCAACATTTCTTCTGCAGGGAAATCAATTCTATTTTTACTAAACTAATCAACAAGGAATAACCCACACACACTCCTATTTTTCCTGCAGGTGAGACATTCATAATATCACACTGTAGCAGTTGCCTCCTGCCACATGCCACATAAGTGGCTTCGCTGGGCTCCTCCGACACATGACACAGGTTGTTGTTGGTAGAGAATATCCATTTATTGGAAATGGCAAGATGGTGCAAGCCGAGCAGATGTAACACTCTGTCATGACAGTGGCTCTCCTGAGTGTGTGTGTGGTGATAGCTGGTTTATCCTGGGTGCCATGATTCCTCATGCACCACAGGTGTGCAGACCCACCCAGCCCCAGAGTCTAATCAGTCAGGCCAGGTGAGGCTGTAAAACAGATAGCAACCACACACACTCCCCATACACTCCCCATACCCCCAACACCAAGTTGAAGTTGGGGAGAATCCCCAGCCTCATACTCCAACCGGCAGCGACGGCAGAGATTTTTAAGCAGGCTAAGAGCTGTTGTAATTTGACTGTTTATAAGTCACTTTATTGAGTTTTAATATTTTTCCGGTCGATGAAGTCACCCTGTAGAGTTCCAATGTGTGGTCAGTTTATCTAAATGACACCTGTTTGGAAATTGGCTCCAACGTTTTCAGAGATGTGAGGTGACATCTGAAGAGATGCAATGCATTGTGGGGCAGTTGAGTACGACCGGTAAGCTCACGCCGCATACTCAGAAATACTTGCCAATCTAGTATACATCCGGGCATTTCTCGTGGACCGTGTGAACGCACTACATACTCAATTTGACGTCATACTTAGTACGACTAGTATGTTAGTATGCAATTCGGAACACAGCCACATGCCACACACACCTAATGCTTGATTGTTCAACAAATATGTAATCATGTGTGTGTGTGTGTGTGTGTGTGTGTGTGTGTGAGTGTGTGTGAGAGTGTGCGTGCGTGCAGATGTGCATGTTTGTGTGTGTATCTGGGTTACAGTGGTATTGTTTCTCCTAGGCCCTAGTAGGGTATGAAGAGACACTATTGAACACAGCAGATTGCTTGGGATCCCAGGGCACCTGGTCACATGATCAGCTGTTAATCTGAACTAATGCGTGAGACTGGAGCAGGGCTGCTCTTCATGGGATACGAGTCCCAATATATTCTAGGGAACGCTCTTGATAAAACCTCCCTGCATGGTAATACCTTGGAGACCACGCATCCTCTTTATTATTCATTATTCAGCCTGGTTTTGGGGACATTGTTTTGCCTGTTTTTAAATGCTGTTTTCCATAAAAATGTATATTAGGTTAGGTGTGGGAGCGGGGCTCTATAGTTTCCAACGATGTAATAGGCAGCTGGAATTGGTGGGGATTGTAATAGGAGACAGAATGGAGGGGAGGGGAGGGGGTGGGGCAGCTCTAATGCAATTATGGAACTGGAAATTGAAAGGGCTTTACTCTGTAGACCGCTGAGAAAAGTGAAAGTGTGTGTGTGTGTGTGTGTGTGTGTGTGTGTGTGTGTGTATATTACACTGTGTATGTGTCTCAATCCTTCTTTCGCTCATTCCTATGGTTCCATCTCTTTTCATTACCTCTCCGTCATTCCTTATTTTAATTCATCTCTCTCTCTCTCTCTCTTTTCACCCAGTTGATCTTTCTACCCCCTCTGTTCTGTAGGCTGTTCTATATCTTCCCTCCCTCAATCTCTTTCTTTCTCTCTCTTTCTCTCTCTCTCTCTGTATCTCTGCCTGTCGATTTCTCCCCTGTGTTTCTTCTACTTATGTATTTTGTTCTCATACTTGATGTCGGAATTGATAATATTTTCTCACAAAACTTTCGCTGCATCTTGTCCACCATGGCTGGAAGGAAGGATATATGGATGGATGGATAGATGGATGGATGAGCATGTGGATGAATAAATAGATAGTTAGGCTTATCTTCAGAATCATGCACATATGAACATGATTATAATGACAAATCCATACGTGATATCACTTCGATGGACTGTTGAAATGCAGGGATTATGTTCCTTCAAGAAGTTCAAGGTTTCTTTTTATTAGAATAAGATGTAATTAGTGAGAATGGTAGTAATTAAATAAGCACATTTGTATTTTTGAAACCACTACTCACAACATGTTATTAAAGGAATGAGATAGGTATTTAGCCCAACTCATATAAAATTCATCTTTAGGAATTTAATCACTAAAAGTACTTCAATTACACACACACACACACACACACACACACACACACACACACACACACACACACACACACAGACATGCACACACGCTGATGCTAAATTAGATCTTACAGCAGCTTGATATCATACCACATATATATGAATACAACACATACATATTCCTCTATATAAATAGCCAGTTAAATTAGCGATTGTTGAAGAGATTGCATGTAATCTGTGTATATCTCCTGTCTAATTAACCATGTAGATCATTTTCTTTAATTCTTTTCCACAAGCAGACTTCGCTGGGCGTATATACATGTTCCAATGCATGGAAATGTTCATGTTTCTCTGTGTGAGCACGTGCACATGCGTGCATGCGTGTGTGTGTGTGTGTGTGACACGCCGGCCTGAGGACAGGAAGGAAGCAGGTTAGTCGCATGCTAATTGACCCGGACCGTCAATTGACGATTGACTCCTGCTCGGCCGGGAGCATCGTTAGCGCCTCGTTAGCACTGTTAATTAGCGGACTGATGAGGAGACGGGGGACGGACTGGGACAGACTAGGATCATAACAGTGTCTTGTGTTTCACCTTGCTAAAATCACAGAGATATACGAGACAGAGAGAGAGAGAGAGAGAGAGAGAGGAAAGCACTGTGGATATATAGAACTTTATGATCTAAGCCATACGGGACCCACTCATGTGATTGGGTTCAGTTGAGCGGACTGGCACTGTATCCTTACGGCAGTCTTTCCCAACCTCTTTTGTCTCATGTACCCCCACAGCCCCATCCGTACAGCTCAGGTACCCCCCTCCATTGACACCGAACCAGAAAGGATTTCCTTTCAACTCATATACCATCCTCATTTAGCAGCATTGTTTATATTGTAGTGGCTTCGCTGTTTAAAATGGAAGAAGCTGAGGCATACTTTTATTTCCAGTCAGTAACTATTACCTATTAACTAATTCAATGAATATTAATGTTTGATGTCATCACTTTTTGTTTTATAGGTAGGCCTATTAAAAAAAAATCTAAAGTTCCCCCCTGCAACCTGCTCATGTACCCCCCTAGGTCTGGCGTATGCGTCCCCCCGGTGTGGACCGCAGCATATCCGTGTGTGACTGATGTGATGTGGCAGAAGGTGACTTACTGCTGAAAGCAGCTATCAACACATTGAACTTGTGACTTTTCCACCAATGGGTTGATAATGTGACGAGAGTGAGACACACACACACACACACACGTGTGCGTGCGTTTCATATTTTACAAATGTGCACACGCATTCCTGTTCTCCTTGCCACGCTTGTCCATGTCTACATGCATGAGTGTGCCAAAAATCACACGTATAAAAACACACACACTGCACAGTGTGTGTGTATATCTTCTATTTGTATCATCTTCCTCAGCCAAGCAAATGACAATATACTTCTTTGAACTAATAATGAGTTGTGTACAATGTCATTATAATAATAGTTATTATATATTATATTATATAATAGTTTTACTCTCCCACACACAATTACACGTGCACACACACACACACACACACACACACACACACACACACACACACACACACACACACACACACACACACACACACACACACCGTACCACACGCAGGCATGCACACACACACACACACACACACACACACACACACACACACACACACACAGAAGCTGAGCACAATACAAATAACTCCAGCCCCATACCAGGTTGTTCTAGAAGAGCAGATGAGCAGGACCAGACTGCTCTTCATCCCCAAGGGAACAGGGAGCAGAAAGCAGGGCTTGTGTAGCTCCGCTCTTCATATTTAGTGCTCCGTGTTGTGTTAGTAAACACATGAATACAGCGACATTATGAGTCATCTGGCGACTATCAACTATGAACTCCTAAAATGGTGTCACTGGTGTCATTTGCATAATTGAAGATAACAATTGAGACTACATAGTGTGTGTGTGTGTGTGTGTGTGTGTGTGTGTGTGTGTGTGTGTTTGTATGTGCACGCTACCGGGTCTAAGCTCTGCTAGGGATGTAGTGCATAAAGTCAAATTCAAAGAAAATGTGTACAAGGTGACATAGCCACGCACGCATGCATGCACACACGCACACACACACACACACACACACACACACACACACACACACACACACTTTCAAACATCATTACGCACACTGACACACACACACATGAACACACAAAACGCACAATACACTTGATGTGTTGATGTGTTTAATGGGTCCGTAGTAAATCGCTGCTAAGTGCTTTCAACCAATTTTCCCTTCACAGCTGAGCCCTGACACACACACAACACACGCACACACACGCACGCAAGCACACAGACACACACAGACACACACATCCACCCACATCCACCCAGGGTTTCCCCAGAAGTGTTTTTTGGCTCAGGGCATGGAAGCTGCTAAATTCATGGAGCACCGAAATAGCGGGCAGAACTAATGTGGTCGATTGTCCACACATCCTCTTTGTGTTCGTCTTTTATTCAGATCTCAGGATTCACAACATTTCAGTAAAATATCACATAGTTACACATTTCATACAATCTAAATCTTACTCAGCGTCTGAAAATAGTATTATTTATTTGGTTGGCATAAGAGATAGTTAGATACCAATTTAAAGCCCATGTATCTGTTAAAGACAAAGTAAAATTTCTCTCAGAGACTAGTGCAGGTTATTTCTGTAATATAAAGTATTTTCTATCCAAATATGTATTATTAGTTTTGTAATGAGTTTTTCATTTGATCCTTTGGGATTTGATTGCATCAGCCACAGCACACAGTACCAGACTGTGGGTTAGCCTGTTAGCCATGCGTTAACTATGAGGGGGAGTTATAGCACGTCATTGCTTGAAAGTTAAGCCGGCCGGTTTGTCATCACATCCAAAACTTCGCCAACTTTTGAGGAAGCACATTTTTTCGAGGTGAAAGTAAGAAAAGCTAAGAACTGTGAACACTTTGATATGATTTTAATTGGTGACTTTACATATGCATATTAATCTTGTCTAAATAGTCTGAAAAATATGTATTTGCTACGCATCAATGGAGATTAGTGATTGACTCCCCATAGATGGAAAGCAATCTGCTTCATAATATGCATTTGTTTGTGGATCATTTTTGTATTACCACTACAGCATGAAAGAGTT
This sequence comes from Merluccius polli, assembly GCA_030340625.1. NCBI lineage: Eukaryota > Metazoa > Chordata > Actinopteri > Gadiformes > Merlucciidae > Merluccius > Merluccius polli. Next base: position 133,328 of record JAOPHQ010003981.1, read on the forward strand.
TGATGCTGAGTCGATGCTGAAATACAGCAATACAGGTAGTTCATATCTCTGCACTCCCAGTATTGTTGTATTTCCATATTTAACCTTAAACGATCCGAGCAAAAAAGCACATCCAATATATGTGAACATGTCCATATTAATCTGAGAATACATCTTCATTTTATTAATAATATGCAACAACAGATAAACTCATTTGATAGGCTTTAATATATTATTGTATTTTATGATGGCCCAAACCCTGTCCAGTTTAAGTGAGGCTGTAAAGCCTAGACTCACAGCGCATAATCTCCCTGATTTGCACATAGACGTCATTGGCCAGGTTTATGGCATAATAACTGTCATATATTATATGGAAAACTGCTTCGGCAAACACAATAGTCTTTAAAGTGGCTGTAATGCCATTTCTGTGTGTGTGTGTGTGTGTGTGTGTGTGTGTGTGTGTGTGTGTGTGTGTGTGTGTGTGTGTGTGTGTGTGTGTGTGTGTGTGTGTGTGTGTGTGTGTGTGTGTGTGTGTGTGTGTGCGTGCTTGCGTGTGTGTGTGTGTGTACCAGACATGGGGACTCGAGTCTGAGACTCGGACTCGAGTCGCACTTAAGTCGCAAAAACAGTGACTTCAGACTTGACTTGGACTCGACCCAAAAGACTTCAGACTTGACTCGGACTCGAGCTTCGAGACTCGTCAACAACTTGTTGGCAAGCTATTGTTGCTTTTTAAATCTAAATTCATTCATATGTTTCTATTTTCTTTTATTGGCGCATATACTTTGGGGAAACGTATGACGAGCTTCATGTCTCCTGCCCTGCAGCCAAAATGCGCAACGTTACGCATGCGCTATGAGCGCACACTCACACATAGGGATGGGGATCGAAACCCGGTTCCATCAAGGACCCGGTTCCACTTTTTTCAAAACCCGAAAATCAATAACGTTTGGGCTTATCGATACCACTATCGAGTCTCGTCGTTTTTTTTTTTCTCCCGTAGGTCCTGTAACGTAATTGTGTGTCCCTCGAGTCGCGTCACGGGGGGGGCGCGATCGTAAGCCACCCCGGACCTACGACCGAAGGGGGGGCAGTAGACACCGCTAGACACCGCTAGACATACGGGACTCATACCGGTGATCGCGGCTTTAGTTCCCCGTGTCTGATCGCTGTAATTCGGAGCGTGAATATCGGTTGAATATCTAATATCTTTCTAACTTTAAAAAACACTTTAGTATTTTTTAAGACGATAGTCGCACATCCCTCGTAACTACGCCGTGAAGGTGAACCCTCCCGGACTCCGCTATTAACATGAACCGCTCCGCCGGAGGAGCCGCACGTCCACACGCACCGGACACCACAATACAAACACACATGTTTTACATTTGATTGCTTTTAAATAAAGTTGTGTGCAGTTATACGGTTAAATACGATTATTAAAACCCTAATTATGACAGTCCTGGACCGGCCCAAAAATGTGCATCGGCTCACCCGGTACGCCCGATGGCCAGTCCACCCCTGCTTGTCCCGTTAGTTAAAAATAGTAATCCAATTGTGAAATCCGTGTTGTAATCGGCAGCATACAAGCTACCGGTAGTTATATTGAAAAGTAAATAAAGATTCAGACGTGCTGCGTGATGATGTGTTCAGGTTGGCTCAGTAAAACGACTATTAGGTTATCATGATGCGTTCAAGTGTAACGTAAAGAAAAGGGAAATTGAGATTTTGGCGAGAAACAGTAATACAGTTGTATAGTATATTAAAAATCTGGAGGATCATGACGGACAAGGCAGACATGTTAATTTTTCTGCAAAAAAAACCCTGTTAAATTATGAGATTATATTTTATTTCCTTTTGTGTGACCCATATACATTATGACTTATTTTTCATTTGGTGCTGCTGATATATTCTTTCTATTGTTATTTGTATGTCATTTCGAAATGGCCTATTACATTAGCCATGTTTATTGAAGGCTAGAAACGTTTTTGTTATGCTCACTTGTTAAGCAATACCAGTTCTGTTGAAAACAAATTGTCGCGTCGTCTTTCCACCAAATAATAGAAAAGTATCGATAGTGGTATCGATAAAGACTCGGATCGATAAGGAGTATCGATAAAGGTATCGATATCAATAAATATTAACGATCCCCATCCCTACTCACACATCAAAAAATGCATTGATGATGGCAACACTAAATCCTCCCGCAGTTGTTCCTTTTGTTATTAGTTTCGCGTTCATATAATCCTACCCCGGTGAGAAGATACGGTCCTATTGTATTATTATATCTCCTTCTCCTATTAGTGACGTCTCCGCTTCGCCGTCTGTTCGTTGTAAAAAAATGCTCCCTGTTGCCGTGGGTACGGCAGAATCCGGCGCCAGTGGTTTGCTGAAAATGTACACCAAATAGTAGGGGTGGGAGAAAAAAATCGTTAAATAAATCTTTAAAACTGACTCACATGTGATGTGCATTTTTTGGTTTGGTGTTTAAAAAAGCAAACAAAAAAAAATCGCAAAAATCGGCAGTATCGAAGACTTGAGACTTGACTTGGACTTGTGGCAAAAGACTTGAGACTTGACTTGAATTTACCCTCAAAGACTTGAGACTTGACTTGGACTCGAGCTCAAAGACTTGAGACTCGACTTGGACTTGCAAAAAATGACTTGTGAACATCTCTGGTGTGTACACACGCACGCAAGCACGCGTGTGCGCGCAAGGTTTGTGTGTGTGTGGCCGTGCTTACTATTTAATGCTGTAGAACATTGTATTCATAGTTTTCATCAATGATAATACAAAAGAACAACAATCATGAAAGCCTGACCAATAAAAAGCACAAACACTGACAAACATTGACATAAAAAACGGTTAATTAAATAGCAAAGGAAACATTCTGTGCTCATCAATTAGCCCTATTAGCTAATTGGTTGGTTCATCGATTAGTAGGTCGATACAGTGGTTTTAACACATTATGTCCAGGTCACTTTGGAGAGAGTCGCTCTGTGTGCACGTGTGTGTGAATCCATCTATTTCCTGTGTACAATGAATTGTTTCCAGACGCATACAGTATGTCATGTATACTCGATTATTGAGTAATTTTCTAACAGTGAATACAGAGAGAGACATGTCATTAATAAGCCAGCAGCATTTCCCGACTGTGGGGTTGAATGAAATTCAAATGGAGTCGCCTGACATTTCCAGTAAATAAAAATAAAACTGCTCTTAAACTTTTGTCTCCTTTTGGAAGCACACATTTGTGTGAAGCCGGATTAAGTGCTCTTGTGTGCATGACATTAAAGTAGCGTTTGCGACTGGATGTAACTGCAGAGATGAGATGCGCTCTCTCTTCAACATACCACCACCCAACCATCCCATTCAAACAAAAAATTGAGTTAAATCATAATCATAATACATAAAATACATAAGACATAATAATGGTTGTGGATCGAGCCATGACGTGTGATCAGGCATGGACTAACCTAGCTCACAAAAAGAATTACTCCAAGACATTGAACATACCATTTTATATCATTATAATATTCCTGTTTCCCACAGGACTTTCAGAGACTGGACACCAAATGTTGTAGGGGGGTCGGGGGGCGGGATGCTCCAGCAACTGCGCTGCATTAGTGGGGTTCTCTCTCAGCTCTTGTTTTATCATTATCAGACATCACACATCAGAGTGTGATTTTAAGTTTTTTTTACATTTTGTTTGTTCAACATTAATTTGCAACCCTGTAAATAACAAGCTCACCTTTATATATTCTGCACTGGGAAAATAAAATATGTACTTTGTGCACTAATCTGTGGTTTATCCTGGCTATTCTTCATATACATTATATATATTATAATATAATGCGCAATATACATTAATTCCCTAAATGTGGTCTAAAATTAACTGGTCACTGGAATTTTGTGATGTCAAAGTGGGGTCACAACCCAATAAAGGTTGGAAAAGTCTGCAGTAAGGCTTAGGCACCTTGCTCCCTAGGCACCTAGACACCTTGCCCCCCAGCCAACTTGTTCCCTAGGCACCTTCCTCCCTGGGCACCTTGCTCCTTAACACCTTTCTCAAGGTTTTCAGCCTTGCTCAAGGGGCAAGGCCTGATAGAAGACCACTTTAATTTGATTGGTGGAGTTTGTGTTTGTCCCGGGTCACATGATTAAAGACCGCTTTAATTTGAGTGGCAGCCGGGGGC
>JAOPHQ010003981.1:140000-147500 GCA_030340625.1 Merluccius polli
AATTTAGGTGACAATAGAATGAGTGTACTCATGTGTACATCTCTATATGTAAGAGGTGCGTATGACATGGTGTATAGCCCTGTGAGAATACCCTTCAACACTTTTACAACTTTTTTCCTTGCATTTCTGGTCACAAAGAACTACATTGACTGCATAGCGGAGAATGTGATAATTTTGAAAAAATGAGGGACAGAGATCTAGATTTAAGAAATAGCTGTTCCAGAGATGGCAACATAGTCGTCTACTTAGTGTTGGCTATTTTACTGCCAAGTTTGTCTGCATATATAATTATATCATTTCACACAAGCATTGGGGACCGTGTCTTTATGTGAACAGTGCGTCAACATCACCTATTTTTAAATGTGACAGTAAGTTACCCCCTTACCCCCCGGGAGTCAGTACTTGATGGACAAAAATGTGGAGCAATCACAGCCCGTTACATGCCTCCGCTCAATGTTCTCCTACCTCGTTCTCCCTCCCTGCAGTCTGAGCCGTCGCTCTCCCTGTGTGAGTTGAGCAATGCACAGCAAACACAGAAATAAATAAATAAATAAATAAATAAGTAAATACATAAATAAATAAATATACTGACTTGTGTTTTATATATATATATATATATATATATATATATATATATATAAAACACAAGTCAGTGCCAGCTAGGGAAGATTGAATATCCTGTTGCTCCGTCCTCTGGCCTGGCCGCCGGCCCAGAATGAAACTCACCCTTGCTGTGACACTTTCAATATGAAGGTAATTTCCTCGTACAAGCCAACAAGAGTAGAGCTGTTTAAACACAATCAATAACAACACAGGGTAAAATGGAAAGTGCTAATTTAATCGGATGCAATTCAGCCGCTTGCGGTCCGGGGCTGGGATCTGTGTTTGTTTGTAGTGAGGGGGGGGTGGCGGGTTTATCGGTGCAGGTTAATACTGCACATCACCATGTGTTTGCATCTTTAATTAGTCAGCGGAACACATCTGTGCGTGTGCGTGTGTGTGTGTGTGTGTGTGTGTGTGTGTGTGTGTGTGTGTGCGTGTGTGCGTGCATGCATGCGTGCGTGCCTTAAATACAAGGGCACACCGAATGAGTAAAATACTGTAGTTGTGTGGTTACATTAAGGAATGCAAGCAAGATAGAGATTGCTTTCAGGTCACACACACACACACACACTCTTGATCGTGCAATTTTCTGGTCACAGCAGAATATTGGCAAATGATTCACAGGGAATGAAACACTCAGCACTCTCGCTGGGTCTGTAGGAAGTCCAGATTAAACTCTTGGCTCTTATCAAATGAGATTGAGATCTTCTGGGAAGCGGTCCTAAGTTGGTGCAGTGTGGCTACAGGTGTTCCTTGCAGTTGGTTTGGACTTTCTAAATGACATGAGGTGTATTTCACCAAGGCCCTGTCCACAACCCGAGCTCGCACAAGTGAAATACCAAAATAAACTAAAAAATATGTCACTTAGCCTCATAGAGTTATGGCTCTTTCTAGTTGATGTATCGTCGTCGCTGTCCCAAATGTTTTCACAGGCCCAAGTTCAGAACGCCATTGATGTCTTATGGAACTCAAATGCCAAAATTTTGTACCTACATAGTGTGTGAATTTTGTCTCCCATATGCATTACCCGCACTGCATTAAGCTAATAATGCTAACACTATTCATAAACAAAACAGCATTGACTGTTCATTTGCATAGCCATTTTAAGACAACAATAGCAAGCTGAACAACCACAGCAAGCAAAAGCTGTGGTTTTAGTGGCCTGAGAATGACACACGCTAATGAAGACGATTTGTAGAAGGAGAGGGATATTATACCAGCAGACTAAACTAGAGGATAACAACTTGAAGACTAAACACAAATAAGGAAATCACACTCAGACAGGGCGGTATATTTACATGATTTCATGTGAACACAATTTGAAATCAACTGTCACTGTGACTCCAGTTAATCTTTAAAAAAAAAGGTTTAATATTGTTTAACATATTCATTATGATATTTGCGATATCAGTCCGCCATCGGTAGATTTCCACAGCATCTCTAGCACAGTGGTTTCCAACCAGTGTGCATTGAGGCAGGACTAAGTGTGCTGTGGTTTCCAAACAGCGGCTGGACTAAGTGTGCTGTGAAATGTTGTGGGATATATTAGTACCAAAAATTACAGGAACACAAAGAGACAAGGGAGAGAGCAGTGCACCATATGTGGCTGCAGAGATGTCGTCCAAATCATCAATCATATGATTTGCTTATACAAAACACCAAAAGTTTCTTTGCAAAACAAGTGGGAAGAAAAACACCCAGCAGAGTGTAAGATCACAAGAATATACCAATTTGTCAATCAGTGGCCGATGTGACAATTTCGGGGAGTCATAATTTAGCAGCAGTAAGGTGTTTTTACACTTCTTTTTCACTCTGCCCACTGTGTTGAGCCTTTCTGAAGGTCACTGATATGGAATTGCAGTGCTTCTGTCACTGAAATGCTTGTAAATGCTTCTGCCTTCTGTCCATTTGTATTTTACTAGACTTCCTAAATAATGCTTTCCTGGTGGAATGGTGTAAATATCCATCACTAAGATTACACTCATGGTCTTGAAAATGGTCTCGCTATACAGATTAATTCATTTTATATCATGGCCCGGGTGAATACTTGATTCTGATTGGCTGGAGTGGTGTTGATTAACTTTTGATACCTGCATGGCTTTGATGTGATCGTTACATAAACAGTCTTATCACCGGTCTAAAAATGAATGCGCTAAACGAAACGGACCGGACTCGGACGGGACTACGTTAAGAAAGCTTCCCCATTGCTATGTCGTTACTAAGATTGTTTCTATTTACTGGAGTAATAAGGTAATGTTGCCATGTCGTTACTAAGATTGTTTCTATTTACTGGAGTAATAAGGTAATGTTGCCATGTCGTTACTAAGATCGTCTCCATTTTCTGGAATAATAAGGTAACGTTGCCATGTCGTTACTAAGATCGTCTCTATCTACCGGAGTAATAAGGTAACGTTGCCATGTCGTTACTAAGATCGTCTCTATCTACCGGAGTAATAAGGTAACGTTGCCATGTCGTTACTAAGATCGTCTCTATCTACCGGAGTAATAAGGTAATGTTGCCAGGTTGTTACTAAGATCGTCTCAATTTACCGGAGTAATAAGGTAACGTTGCCATGTCGTTACTAAGATCGTCTGTATTTACTGGAGTCATCAGGTAACGTTGCCATGTCGTTACTAAGATCGTCTCAATTTACCGGAGTATTAAGGTAACGTTGCCAGGTCGTTACTAACTGTGCGTTCACACCAAAAGCGCACAAAGAGGAAAATGATCCCGGAAGTCATTCATTGTGTATTGGGCACCAGGCGGACAAAGAGGGAAAAGAGGAATAGGCGGACTCGGGTGGACTAGGCGACTTAGGAGGATAAAAAAAGTTAAAAATCCTCCAACTTTATGTAAATGAGCTATGACGCGACTAGGAGGGAAAGGTGGAAAATCCATGATAGCCAATGGGGATATCTCGTTCTGCCGTCGTCCCTCGGTCAGATCTGTCCCAGAAAACAACCTGCGTAACTTAGTTCCTACCAAACATTCGTTCCAAGGTGTCGCTGGAAACGCTGATTGCTGCCGTAGCAGAACACCTCTATGATGTCCTCTATGATTTGACAACATTACATTTGGCAAAATCGGTGTTTATTTGGGATGATCATTTCCGTAAATATGATGTGTCCATTAACAGAAATGAATGGACGACGCGGAGGCGTGAACCGTCCGACGCGAAGCGGAGGGTTGCTTCCGCGAAGTACCATGGTCACTTACGAAAGAATGAAATATGTAATCAATTAATAATACTTTAATGTGTTTTAGAGTTGAAATCGTGAGGGTTTTTTTTATTTTTACAAGTCGAGCGGACTATTTAATATCTCCCGTATGCAGGCGTTGCCAAGCAACGTGGCCATAGCGTCTTCATAGCGTCAACGTCTTTCCTAAGTGTAAATTAAAGATGGTGTAAATAAACACTTTTTAACCCTCCAGCCAATCGGAGTAATTCTGTTTTTAATGACTTTATCAAGTAACTTTCCGTGATCAACGATGTCGGTAAATGGGCTGTGCTACAGCAGTAGTTGCGTGGTGGTGTTTAGCGCGTGTGGCGCGCTGGCCCTTTAAATAAAAAAAAAAGCAAGAACGAATATTCTGAAGGGAGACAAAAGCGACTTAGGTGGAGTGGACAAGGTGGATTCCTCTTTGTGCGCTTTCGGTGTGAACGCACAGTAAGATTGTCTCTATTTACTGGAGTAAGAAAGTTAACGTTGCCATGTCGTTACTAAGATTGTCTCTATTTACTGGAGTAAGAAAGTTAACGTTGCCATGTCGTTACTAAGATCGTCTCTATTTACTGGAGTAATAAAAGGTAATGTCCACATTCCGTATGAATCTCATATTAACTGATTGCATTCCAGGCATTAGTCAGACCCATATATTTATCCGGTAATTTGCTGTTTGTTTCCAGGAACACATAAAGGAGTGTACGCTAAACGTTGTAATATTGAGACAGAATTACCCCAAAATATGAATCAATGTAATATATATATATATATATATATTAGAGATGGGCATAGATTAAAATATTTAATCTAGATTAATCTAATGGTAATCTTGAAATTAATCTAGGTTAATCTAGATTAAAGTGGCTCCTTTGAATGATGTCGAAGGTGTCCGTAATATGTGTTTGCTACCTAAATAATGACTTATATTACCTAAATAATGACTAAAAGTGGGTCTGCGCGATTGTTGAGCGGGGGGGGAGTGCTACCGGAGGATTTCGAACGGATGAAGAATCTCGCGTTAATACCGCCGATAACGCCGTTATCGGCCCATCACTAATATATATATATATATATATATATATATATATATATATATATATATATATATTAATATAATATAATATATATTTTTAATGATTCGCAAGTGGCCATGGTATAAGCGGGATAATCCACTCCGAGGTGTGCATGTATCGAAAAATAATGCACGATGCGGGGGCTAAGAACCGCCCTCTGCTTCGCGTCAGGGGGTACATGCACACCTAATTATGGCTCTGCTCCTTTTATGTACCAGGGCACGGGTAGTAGACTTATCCTCACTGGTCTAGTCTACTACCTGTTCCCTGGTACGTAAAAGTAGCAGACCCATAATGAGTGCCATGAGCGACACCTGTGTTTATCCTGCGGAGACACCTCTGAGAAAGTGAAAAGAGTAACTTTCTCAGGCCGTCATGGCTGCTGCTTGGTATGAGCTGCCCGACATGTATTTATTCAACTGGAATAACACTCTTTTGTCCAATGCTTTAATATGAAGATCTGCCCGTCAACCAGAAGCTGTTGGGGGTGGGGGGGGAGGCGGCGTGGTGGCGAGAGGGGTGTGGGGTCGGTGGATTGCGTGTGTGTATGTGTGTGTGCCTGGTGATTGACTGTTAGCAACCGTCTGCTCAGTCTGTTGATGCCTGATCTGACAACCATTCTTTCTAGTTGGGATTCACAGGGAGAGATGGGAAGACACATATACGCACACACACACACACACACATACACACACATACACGCAGAGATTTAACAGACAACTGTCTGACTGCAGCATTTGTTGACACCTCGTTTGACAGGCATTTTTCCTGGCTCGCACACACACACACACACACACACACACACACACATGCAAGCGAGCACACACACGTACACGCAAGCAAGCACACACACACACACACACACACACACACATTGGGTACGATTACAGGTCACACAAACAAGAACACATTTTGAAAGGACAACATTTTGAAAAAAGAAAACAACCTTGCACACACAGACACTGCAGACACAGACCAGGTTGGGCTTGTCTGTGTCTGCAGGTAGGCTGTCACTAGTCAGTGTGACAGCTGTGAAGTGCAGTTCAATAGGGGACGAGGGGGGTGGGGGGTTGTGCGTGTTGCGCTATAGAACCGGGTTAAAGACCCTCTGAACGACACCGTGGGGACCAGGCCGTCAGCTACTACAACCGTTTCCCCAAGTATACTTCAAACACACTGCTAGCAAACAGGATGGCAGGTTTTGTGGCCACAGCAAAACAATGCATTTGGCAGTAGCGATCTGGCTGGCCAGGCCAAACCAATAAGCCCCTTTACACAACCGCTTAACCCTTGTCCACCACACTCCCATTACTCTGCAGAAGCCTACATTATTGGTGTACAATATGTTGTTTTCTTTTCCATATGTCCTTTTTAGGACCCAGTAGCAGCAGGGGCACTTGTTAAATTGGGTAGTGCAGTCCTGGCCCTCAACACAGCATTATTCAAGCAAACAACCATCTGGAAACAACCTGTATTTAAGCAGCACTGCAGACACCATTAGAGAAACTGAGTTCATTACATTTTCTGTGACTATTCCCGGCAACAAATCTTTAGCCAAAAGAGTCGGCCAAAACTAATGACGACGGGCTCTATACATGAAAAGTACATTATTTTGATTAGATGTAAAATAAATGAATAAAATAAATATTGAATCCAATGAAATAACATTAAATTAAATTTGCCTCAACAAAAATGTTCACTAAATGTCTATTGATCATCTACAGATAAGCAAAGGGAATGTAATTGAGTGTCTACTGCACTTACATCATTCTATATTTCTAAACAAAAATAAAGTCCATGATGTTACAAATTCTTTAATTTGTCAAACAGAAGTCCAAAATATTACACTTTTTTTACAATTAATTTTTTTCACCAACGACAACAAGAACTTGGTAGCCCAAAAAGATGATACAATTTGTACTTTTTAACTTTTTTTAAATCTTATTTTTATTGTGTATTTTCCAAAAATATGAATATGAAAAAAAATATACGATATATTGTGTATTAGTGTAAACCCATAAAAGCTCTATTTATTATGAAATTCAAATTACTATGGAAAGCCAAGAATTCATAATAATAATTAATAATAGTTAAATACAGCTAAATACAGCTGTATGAATATGTTATTGTTGAAATGTATGATACATTCATTATTATTAATCATAGTTAACTCACTATTTTAAAATGTTTAACCTAGTTCAGTACATTTAGACGTTATTTGGGTTGTAACAATAGGATGTGTTGAGGGACATCCAGGTCATTGGGAGAGGGGTGAGAGGAGGGAGACAAGAGAAAAGAAGAACAGTACTTTATGCTCTGTAGAGATTACTAGGCTATATTAGATATAAAACATATCATTATTTTGTTTTACGTTATTTGGTTGGTTTGCTAACCGCATCCACAGAGGGAAGTATGGTAGCGGCTGGAAACCCATACAGTTCCCTTGACGAAGATAGTCCAAAGAGGGAGGTCAGTTGGCGCCCACCAAAGATTTCAATTTAATTGCAGTAAAAATAAATGTTGATTCAAATTTTACATTTGATTGGATGAACTGCTCACAAGCACCAGCACTTCTTTTGTGGGCCACTGTTTACCATTT
>JAOPHQ010003981.1:155000-177500 GCA_030340625.1 Merluccius polli
CGCACAGTAACACCCTAAAGTGAGGATTTGCTTTCTAATGCTGCTGTTATTACTGTAGACATGTCTGTCTGTCTGTCTGTCTGTCTGTCTGTCTGTCACTGTATAATAACCATGACCCTTGCGTCACTTGCCCTCCATTTTGATTCTCCGCAGGGCTCTATCTTGGCTCCAGGCCCTGCTTCGCTGCTCTATGAGTGATGCACCACACCCCCCCCAGACCCCATGGACATGCTGTGTGTTTCACCCAGCTCACTGTAGCATCAGCAAAATAATTATGCTGACTGCTGTCTTTTAAACAGATGAGAACACAGGCGTGTGTGTGTGCGTGTAGTCGAGTGCATCTGCATCCTTGGACACACTTTCTTAAATCCCTCTCCTGTTGGCTCACATGTCAACGGGCACACGCACACACACACACACACAGACGCACACACACACACACACACACACAAAACAGCATATTGTTATTGGAAACCATTGAACCATTAGTGGTCTCATTTTCAGCAAAAGAGCATGTTACAATAGCGGGAGACAAATGATCTAACTTTCTGCAACTTTGATAAACTCCTCTCCTTTTCCATTGACTCCTTTGACTCTATCTCCAAATCGGTTGTTAGATCACGATGCAAATGGAGATGCTTTCTCTGTCTAACCAGGTGGTAATGGTTGTACAACCGATAACGTCGTCAAAACCACCTCCGGAGGTAGTGTGCTTTATTCAATCTAGATTGACTAGAGATAAGTTGTCGTGCTGTGCCTACTTATGTTCCTACTTATTTTTAGCGAAAAAGAGAGCGAGATAGTTTGTGAACTCCAAATAATGACTGTGACATCAGGTTGTGTGTGCGTGTGTGTGTACGCGCGCATGCATGTATATTTGTTTCTCTGTGCATGCGGGTGTCACGTCCATCAGGCTTGTCTGAAAAAGATTTGTGTCAACTGCACAGCTCACCTCCCTTTATCTGATCCTCTCTCTCCCCCTCCCATCCCACTCTCTTGCTCACCTTTTCTTCTCCCTGTCAGCCTATTTAAGATATGAGAGAGAGAGAGAGAGAGAGAGACAGACAGACAGACAGACAGACAGACAGACAGACAGACAGACAGACAGACAGAGAGAATCAGAGAAGAGGAAAAGAGAGAGAGAATCAGAGAAGGGGAAAAGAGAGAGAGAATCATAGAAGGGGAAGAGAGAGAGATTTGTCCCGCTGCCATCCAGTGGCTGTCGCCAGCTGCTCTACCCTCAGACCGTTTCACAGCTCTCAGTATAGTAAACCATGTCCTCCGTGGTTTCAAACTGGCAACCCTCTTCTTCTGCAGGAGGAAATTTCTAAATTAAACGCATGCACAATAGTGCAACAGTAACTAATGAGATAGGAAATAACCAGAGAGTGTACACGCACAAGCATGTGTATTTTTTTATGTTTGTATTCACGTGTGTGTGTGTGTGTGTGTGTGTGTGTGTGTTGTGTGTGTGTGTGTGTGTGTGTGTGTGTGTGTGTGTGTGTGTGTGTGTGTGTGTGTGTGTGTGTGTGTGTGTGTGTGTGTGTGTGTGTGTGTGCGTGCGTGCGTGCGTGTGTGTGTGCGTGTGTGTGTGTTGGGGCATCAGGATACACCTCTTTTTAGAGGTGGGTGCAAAAAAGAAAAGGAAAGCTCATTATTTTAATGGCCATTCTGGGATCATAAAGTCCTATAATATCATTATTTCAATGTCATTATTTCTTAAGTGCTAGACAAGTGCCAGACAGACGGTTCCATCAGATGGTCAGCCTTTATGTGAATCTCCCACGCCGGCGGTGTGGAGGGCTGAACACAACGCTAGGACGCTGCAGTGGCTGTTGGTTCAGTCCCACACTCATGTACACATGGAGACGGAGGAAAAGAGGGAGAGGGTGTTGTAGGTGTCGAGCCACAAAAGGGACACACCAACAGACACATTGGGGCCAATGTTGACTTATATCCCTATGCTAATAAGCATGCTAATTCACAAAGAGCCGGGGAACCTTCGAGAAGATGCACAGACTTTGACACTCACGCATATGCACACACACACACACACACCCACCCACACATAAGCATGCGCGCACACACACACACACACACATACAAGCACACACACACATAAGCATGCACACACATAAGCATGCACACACACATAAGCATGCACACATACACACACACACACACACAAGCACACACACATGCACACACACACACACATAAGCAAGCACCCACACATGCACACACACACATAAGCACACACACACACACACACACAAAACCCTGGCGCATTTCATTAAAGCCCTATAGACCTATCTCAGAGAGAGAGGAGACATTTCAAGTTTAAAAAACGTCTTTGAAGTAAAGTTTGATATTATGTTATATCCAATTTCTTTCCCCGTTGTCTCACAGAAGAAAAGGTGAGAAAAGGTGAGAAAAGAGAGAGAGAGAGGAGAAGAGGGAGTGTCATCGAACACTTGTGAGCAAACCTGTTCAGGTTGGAAGTGATCAGTGAGTCATTCATTCATGAACACATTTTATTCGACAGAAAGCCGACAGGATTCGCAAGGCACATCAAAGGTCCAACAAACAATTTGCGACCGGTCAGCAAACTTGAGCTGATGAGCAGGCGGACGTCCTTCACCACCAGCCAATGAGATTCCTTCCTGGAAGCTGTGTGTGTGTCACATTGGGACCTGGGGACCTTTTCAAAGCAGCCGGCTGAGCTACAGAGCACCACCAAGCACTCATCCACTGGTTCGGTTTTGTATTTTTGCATTGAAGTGCCCAGGAATAGCACTCCGGCTGCACCCCATCCCTGAAAAAATACACGTTTTCATCTTTTTCTTTTCTTTTTTTATTCCCCAAAGTATCCGTTTGACTGATACCGACTCGACTGGTAGGAGTTCCCCGTCAGCCCCTGCCTGGTGTTTTCAGAGGTAAACAAACCTGACATCAAAGCGTGAGTGTGGGGCTCGCACTGAGAACGGCAAACAGAATTCAATTTGTTGGGTTTTTAGTTGAAAACTTGCCCGACTGTGACACGATGTGTGTTGGCCTAACTAGGTCTGACTAGACGGACCGTTTCATAGATGGATGCCGCGGCTCCTTCGACGGGGGCCTCCTGTTAAAGTAAGAAATAATTCTGGTGCAATTTTCTGTGAGGCGGGAAGTTTACTGGGCCATTTCACGACAAAGCAACCTGACAGAAACAAGCAGCTCTTGTCTTGTGACTTCCAGCAGAATACAAATATCAAAGTGTAATTGGTAATCATAGAGTGAATGTGTTATATATATTATATATGAATATATCACATATTCAGACAAATGTGAATAAAAAATGTTTTATACAAATGTATTGCCAATAAAGACATTTTCAACGTTGCAAACAAAGCCTGAACTATTTAACAGCAAAAAGGTTTATAATGTAATGCAGTCCTGACTGTAACCTGTAAGATGTCTCATTTCGTGAAGCACAAAGTAGGTAGTACCTAACAAGGACTCTCCCTAAATATTAGGACACGGCCAGAGCAGGCTGGTGGTCCCAGGTTTGCAATCAGGTGCTGTGCTGAGCTGTGCTTGATGGGTTGTATACAGCGGCAGCATGCGGGGTCCTGCGGCCGCTAGGCTCAAACCTCATGTGGGGATAATGACTGTGTGACTCCAAGCAAAGGCTCCAGGCTGTGTTTTGGGAACAAACAGAAGGGCCTGTGTCTCCTTCATGTGTAAAATGAGAAACCTACAGTGAACGCGCACACAAATAGCAGCGAGCGAAGTCTGGGAGCTTGCAACGCTTCGGCGTCGTCTCGTCTCCGTTTTGAAGTGAGCTGTGTAGTCCCATTACAATCACTTCGGTGCTCCTCCTCCGGTCCCGTTTTAGAGCTTGTCTTTTTCGCCTGTACCTCGCCTTCGCCTCCATCTTTGATTCCTTTCCCCTTGCTGGTGTTTGGCTCTCGCTGTGTCTGCTCCCTGCAGTAATCTCTGTTCCACTCCAAGGCTTGTTATCCTTGTTTTCAACTGCTCTCTCTTCGCATCTCATTGTCTTGTAATATCTGGATTTCCGTTTCATTCTGTTTTTTCGCCCCTCTGTCCCTTCAGTATCCTGTGTTCAACCCCCGTCTCCCGCAATTAACACTTTTTTGTATTACTGTTGCTTCGTCTTCTTTATTTAGTCTCTACTTACTTTCATATTTATTTGACCACTCTTTTATCACATCTGTCTCTGTTTTGTGTTGCCTCTCTGTGTTGTGTTCCCCTGCTATCTTTCCTCTATCCTCGCTTCCCGTCTTTTCAATCTTTCTCGGTCTCT
Organism: Merluccius polli; assembly: GCA_030340625.1. Lineage (NCBI taxonomy): Eukaryota > Metazoa > Chordata > Actinopteri > Gadiformes > Merlucciidae > Merluccius > Merluccius polli. The sequence goes on from JAOPHQ010003981.1 coordinate 159,307, forward strand.
CTCGGTCTCTCCGCTGCTCGCTCGCTCTCACTCCTCCTCTCCATTAGTGAGTGTGATTGTGAAGGGAAGGCGAGTGCAAGCGGCCATTAGAGAACACTTAGCTGACTCCATATCCAAATGCAAACTGACAGCCACTCTGATCAACTGCTGCTACTGCTGCTTCTCCTCCTGCGCGTGCATACGTGCGTGTGCCTGAAAGAGAGACACTGTGTGTTTGTGTGTCTGTGCGTGCATGCGTGCGTGTGACAGAGAGAGAGAGAGAGAGAGAGAGAGAACAGTGTTTCTGTGTGTGTGTGTGTGTGTGTGTGTGTGTGTGTGTGTGTGTGTGTGTGTGTGTGTATGTCTGTGTGAGTGAGTGTGTGCGCGCGCGCAATAGGAAAAAACGAAAAAGATTTGGGGAGAAAGAAAGATGAGAAGGGCCTTCAAGCTTGTAAACCAAATGATTCGATATTTTTTCTCTCTCTCTCTCTCTCTCTCTCTCTCTCTCTCTCTCTCTCTCTCTCTCTCTCTCTCTCTCTCTCTCTCTCTCTCCCTCCCTCCCTCCCTCTCTCTCTCTCTCTCTCTCTCTCTCTCTCTCTCTCTCTCTCTCTCTCTCTCTCTCTCTCTCTCTCAGTATGTGTGTGTGTGTGCCAATGTGGTAAAGACAGATAAAAAAAATCGACCGGTTGCATGCTTGAGTGTAGTTGTGCATTTGTTTCTATTTGTGTGTTTCTTAATTTGTCAGTGTTAGAGAGAGAGACTATCTCCGTGCGCTATCACTGCACCGATGCTTCTGTGATTATCACGTGTGTGTGTGTGTGTGTGTGTGTGTGTGTGTGTGTGTGTGTGTGTGTGCGTGCACGTGCTAGAGGAACACCCCACACCAAGCCAGGCATAGCGAAAGAATGGGATTGTCCAAGACTGGGTTACCTTATGATGGACAGGTGGGAGGTGTAATAGGATCAGAGGGAGGGTGAGTCTGTCCCCGAGGGCCCGCCCCTGTCTACTGAGTAGGCTCTGATTGGATGATATAATTCTAAACTCGGATTGATTTGATCGCCTGAGGTGAAAAGTGAGAAAAGTGAAAATGGGGATGAAATGTAGATATATGAGTAAAGAGAAAAAGAGAGAGAGACATAAAAAGAATGAGAGATACGTAGGGGGAGATAGGGGGAGAGAGTGTGGAAAGTAAAGAAGTCGGAGGAGGAAGAGTTAGTTTGGGGAAAAGGCACAGGGATAAACCAAGAGAAAATACTGAAAGGCACTAATAGGGAGAATTTGAGGCAGGGAATAAAACCCAAAATGAGGAGGAAGTAACTGTAGATTTAGACGGATCACTCTGCTCTGAGGGATGATGGGAAATGAATATGGATTCACACAAATGATGCAACCCGTCTTGTGTGTGTGTGTGTGTGTGTGTGAGAGAGAGTTTATGAAACTGCAATTGAAGTTATTTACTTCCTGCTTTCACTCTCTACCGAAATTGTTTCCAGCGCCACGTGACTCCACATTTTCTTGACTTGTGTTTTAAAACACAATAAGAAGAGTTTGTTTGAACAGTCAACACAGCCAGCACTTAACTTGGGCTTTAGCAACTACTGCTTCTGATTGGTTCATATCGTTTTATTTATTTGAACCAATCAAAGTACCAAATCAAAGTACATTTTTGTATCCACAATTGGTGGTGCTGTTCCTCCCATTGAGTGGTTGTTTCTCATGTCTAGACAGGTGCTGTACACCAGCTGAATGTGGCGATATTTGTGTTTGAGTTTGTTGGTTTGTGCTCCCTATGTGTTATCCAATATTGCTTTGTCAAATCCTTCATCAACAACTCCATATTTTGTATTCTTGTTGTCGACGTTGTTGGTGTTGTTGTTCTCCTTCTTCTTCTTCTTCTCCTCCTCTTATTCTTCTGACTCCGGGGACTGTTAACTGACGTACAGGGCTGTCATGAAGTAAAAGATCGGAAATTACGTTTCCGATATTACTTTGTCAAATTCTTAATACCCTATTTTGTAATCTTGTTGTTGTTCTTCTCCTCTTCTCATTCTTCTGACTGTCTGTTAACTAACGTACAGGGCTGTCATGAAGTAAAAGATCGGGAAATTACATTTCCGATATTACTTTGTCAAATTCTTAATACCCTATTTTGTAATCTTGTTGTTGTTATTCTCCTCTTCTCATTCTTCTGACTGTCTGTTAACTGACGTACAGGACTATCATTTAGTAAAACATCGGAAATTACGTTTTCGGAAGTAACTCAACACCCTCTCCTACCACTGCTGTCCAGGACTGCGGTTGTGGTGGTGGAAATGATCTCAGGTGCAGTCTGAGTGAAGGTCACATGCCACATGTTGACTAATGATGCGGTGAATCAGCTATGTACGGCTGTCTCACCGGCCGTATGGCTGGTGAGACAGCGAGACAGTGAGACAGTGGCTGGATCCGAAATGTTATTATATTGTTTGTTTTAAGTACACATTCATGCGCGCACACACACACACACACACACACACACACACAAACAGTAATGTAACTAGTATTGCAGTAGAAATCCTGTACTCTGTACTATCTCATCAGGGTCAGTGTGTTCAAGGTGAAGCTGAATCTTCCTTCCTAACTTTTCAGCCATTTTCCTCCTCTAGATTTCCTTCTTATTCCCTCTCCCCGTCTCTCTGGCTGTGACTTCTCTCTGTCGTTTTTCACTTTTTTTCCCTTTAGTTTCCACTTTACTCTCATGTCTTTGTGGCTTCCTTCTCCCATCTCTTTCTTACTCTCATCTCACTCTCGCTCGCTCTCTCTCTCTCGCTCTCTCTCTCTCTTTCTCACTCGCTCTCTCCCTCTCGCTCTCTCTCTCTCTCTCAGCGACAGATTAAATCCATTCCTCAGTGTCCTTAAACCTGCAATTCAGCTGTTTGCCCGTGACACCATAGATACATTTGTTCTAGATGTGTGTGTACAGCTGCCTGCTAGTCCAGCTATGTGTGTGTCCAAGATATAGTTTCATGTTGTTTGTGGACCTGCTAGTCGGCCTATTTATAGTGTCTATGTATGCATGTGTAGTTTGGTTTCGCCAGATTGTGCTTTCATATAAATATAAGCGTTTATCCATGCCTGTATATGGGTGCGTATTTGTAAGCGCAAGTGTGTGTTTGTACAGACGAAAGACTAAATCAAATATCTCCATTTTCCTCGCTTCCCCGTGGTGACGGTAGTCTGTCAGTGCGTGTGTCGGCGGTGCGTGGTGAGAACGCTCCCTCTCACAAGGCGAACTCTGAGCACATGCTGCAGAGGATGTCATTCAGCGGCTTGAACCCACGGCACCCTGAATGCCTCGGTTACACAAGAGTCCTTTCACTGAAGAGGCGGCCGACGACAGAGCCAACAGTCCCTCTGGCAACCTCAACCGGATTCAACCGGATTTGTGGTCGTGACACCGATTTTCGACGCACAGCGATTCAACTTTCAACGTTAGGTTACAAGACAACATTCCTAATGCAAATGATGTGGATGATATGGCTGATGCCGCAGGGTGCTCACTAATCAGCCACTGATGATCAGGATGCATTCTGCCCTGGTCTCTTCTACGTCGCACGTCTACATCCGCTCTCGGTGTTTCTTTCATGTCCAAATGTGTGTCGGAAATGGGAAGTTTGAGTAGAGCTACACTTTGTCACTTTTTACTGCACTTTTTTGCTTTTGATCAAATCAACCCGGGGAATCATGCTCTCCAATTGTCTCTCACCATTGCACAGACCAAATTAAATTAGGTCTATGTGGCAAAATGTAAGGACATGATGTCAGGACGTTTGTGGAAGTGGAAAACCAATTTCATTTTTTTGACAAATCAAAAAGATATAACTATTACCCGGCTTTAAGACATAGTTCTGACTTGCTTCCTAGTGTTTCTGCCATGCCCACGAGCCAATACTCTCTACTAGTGCTAACTCCGGCCAGACAGTCTGTTAGTGTGCATACTTATTATTGCTTTAGAGCTGCAGATTTGGATTCTGAAAATACTGTGAGACCCGGGACAATGATGCATGTCCGCATGGTAAAGTCATGTTATAATCATGGCATCGCTACAGGAGTAGTCAAAGTACTGGACATAGTGTTGCTTGCTTCATAATTTACTCACATTCATACTCATGTGAATATAACAGTTATGTAACTGCTATCGCCTGTGAGTGCCTATCCAGACAAACACTGAGTGCTACAGTGAAGGACAGTCAATGTCAACCAATAAACTCCAGACCATTTCTCACTGTCACCTCCTCTGGTAATCAGTGAGTCTCACCACCAGCTGTGTGTGTGTTTGTGTGTTGTTACCTTGGCGCTGCTGTGTGCCAGTTTGAAATCACGCGCACACACGCACATGCACACACACACACAAATGCACACACACACACACACACACGCACACACACACTAGGTGTAATACGATTCAGCCAACCATCGTCAAACGCCTCACTAGCTCCTACTTAAGACGTCTAAGATCTGACCAAACCTCTTCACGCACGGCAACAATTTACATAGACTGACAATGGAGACACGGGCGTTACACACGTGATGCAGGTGTCACGCTGGCAGTTGTCGTTTCATGTAGATGTGGCGTTCACACGAATGGACAGGGCGCGTGCGCGTAACGTACGCTACACCTGATTTAGTGCAACATACGCCACACCTACCTGGACATGTAATCTCATATGCACACATACGTCACATCGACACACTACACCTTACAGCACCATTTGACTTTTTTTTGTGAAAAGTGCTCGCTTCCGTGTGTCTCTGCTTGAGACACCCAGCAAAATTAAAATAAGTAAATCATAAATAATTATTTATATAGACTCAGCTTGCCTGGATATTTTAAATGACTAACCAACACAAAAACCTGCACATTGTGAAGTTAGAGGGAACAACAATATCTATATCAATATCTTATTTTAATTTTGTGCACTGAACTTTTTTGATATAAGTTCTAGGTTAGGCGCGTTGGCGTGTAGGCGTTCGCTGCAGCGTACCAAAGGAAACATGCGCCACACTTACAAAGCATACCTATGCGCACGCCTAGTTATCTATCAAACTGTAAGGTGCAGTGTGTTGATGTGGCGTTTGCTACAGCTCGCCAAAGTACACGTATACATGCACTTTAGCCGTAGCAGGTAGGCAGTGAAGGCACTGTGCGTTGGTGGCTGAATCGTATTATACCTCATACACATACACATACATACACACGCACATGCGCACATGCACCCACACACACACACACACACACATTCTCTCACCTCAAATGTTTAACTTAACTTATATTTAGGTTATAGTGTATTGGTACATTACATTAATTGTATGAGTGTATAAGTATAACAAAATTATTTATTCCATATCACACCTCTCATAATACCTTTATACGTAAAATATATTACTATATACACATATATGTATGTTTTTTGTTCAAATTCTGTATATTCATAGACTCCATTTTTTCCGAACACTGGCTGCAGTAGTTGGGCTTCAACCGGTTAGAAAAATGAGCCATTGTGTTTCTGCTCCTCTCTCTCTTCTTCCTCCACTATTTTTTGCTGTCTCTCGCCCAGCAGACACCCCAGACCCGCTTCACACGGATTTACACCTGGAATTGAAAAACTGATTTGAGGAAATAGTTTGAGGCGCCAACGGCCCCTGAATCCCTTTGATGTTAACAGCCATGAAATCAGGTTCCCTGGCAGGGCGGGCACTGCCCCCCCCCCCGCGTGTGTGTGTGTGTGTGCGTGTGTGTGTGAGTTAGCGCGTGTCAGAATGGTAAGAGAATGACGGAAGATGAGAGAGAGAGAAATGTTATTGAAGAAACATGCATGTGGAAAGAGATTAAATGGAGAGAGAGAGAGAGAGAGTATAAAGAGAGTCTTTTTTCCATCTAATCGTCAAGCGAATTTAAACAAACTTTTGAAATGTCGCAAAAAAGAAAAAGAAAGAAAATTAGGTGCATTTCCAGCAACTGGTTTGGAGCGAATAAACCAAGTTATGCAAAGTGTTGTTTCGTCAGAAGTTGGTGGTATAGGCTACGTTACACATGGCTGTAATAAACTGAACCAGCGAACCAGAAACAAAACCACCAATAAAACAAAAGCTTATTCGGCAAAGGTGTTTCCCTCTACAATTTAGCACATTAACTCTTTTTCGAAAAAGGCAAAAACCACCTCAAGCGGCGTAAAAACTTTTTGCCGAAAATGAGGCAAATTTTTTCGTTTCCAACTACCTTTTCTAATGCGATGCTTCAAATGTGCATATAAATAAGTTGATGGAAACACAGCTAATGAAAGCGAGAGAAATGTGAAATTCAATAAATAGATATAAAAATAGAGAGTAAAGAGAGTAGAGTGAGTAGAGAGAGTGGAGAGTGGAGAGATCGAGAGAGAGCGAGAGTGAGGAGAGAGGAGAGAGGAGAGAGAGAGAGAGAGAGAGAGAGAGAGAGAGAGAGAGAGAGAGAGAGAGAGATTTAAGAATGATGGAGAGGTAGTCGGCAAGGAGGTTAAATGAGGGGGAAATTTGAATGGATGGGAGGATTTGAGGTGAATAAAAATGAAATGACGATACAAAGAGAGAGCTGGAGAAAGAGGGAGAGAAGATGGACTGGCACTCATTACTTCTTTGTTGGGAGGCAGGAAAGAAAGAGGCATAGAGAGTGAAGTGGCGAGTGGGAAATGTCATTCGACATAAAAACAAGAGTTATGTTCCAATGGTTCTGTGAGAAGGGCTACACAAATAAAGTGAGTGAGTGAGTGAAGTCCAATGCAAAATGTCTTCAATCAGAAGACAGACAGTCCGTCAGAGAGAACAGAGTGAGACGGAGAACAATGCAGGTGTCTGTGCGGTAGATGTAGACTTTATATTCCAGAATGAAAATAAAATAATGATGTACAGAGGAAAAGTGGGGAAATATATACACAGAGAGAGAGAGAGAGCCAGCGAGAGACAGAGACAATTCATCATTTGTTTGTGTTTTGTAGTTATTCTCTGCCTCACTTGTTTTGTGATCATGCCATTCTATATGAATGGCAACAATGCATGTCTATGTGACAGGCACCCAGTAGGAATAAAACAGTTTAGGCTTCATCAGTCACTGCCCGCAAACTAATGAAATATTTACAGGAAAATGAAAAGCATTGTTTTCCAGAAGATAAGAAGAAAAAAGTGGCCAAATGAAGGAAAACAAGGCACATTTGCTGAAGGGTATTCATTATTTACTCCTTAATAAGAGAAACAATGATTTGTATATATATATATATATATATATATATATATATATATATATATATATATATATATATATATATATATACGGTATATAATATTATATTGGCTTACTCATGTGGCTCATGTGGCTAAAATGGTGGATTTCTGCTACAGGAAGTCAAATTTATTGTGAGTGTGTGTGTGTGTGTGTGTGTGTGTGTTTGCATGCATGCGTGTGTGTGTGTGTGTGTATGGTCAGTACAAATGCCCGAAACGTCAAGCTAATGAGTCACACAGTAAGACCAGAGAGCAGATTGTAAGTGAATATGACTAATACCTGGCACTTTGTTGCGGCTGTCAGTTAGCCGGCGACGGTGCCGTCTACTCTCTGAAATACAACCGTAACCACGCTCCGTCTCCATGCCTTTCTAACACTTCCTTTTTTAAATGAATTTGAATACATTTTCCGCCTTGATGACACATCCACTCTTCAAAGGAAAAATAAAATACTTTCAAAACCGTATATATATATTTTTTGCAATACGATTGATCTAATCACAAAGAAAAAGTGGTATGGTGAGGTTGCTACGCTAGGAATGGGTTCACATTGCAATCTATCCCTTATAATTGTCACTCACATGCTAATTAAGGGCAACATCACTGATGACATTCCGGTCAAATATTTCTGTCTTGTTCTGGCGGCCGTATTCATCAATAGCCTATGTATCCACCACTTTCTTTGTCAAGACACCGGTCTCTCTCCTTCTCTCTCTCTGTTTCTCTCTGTCTCTCTCTCTCTGTCTCTCTCTCTCTGTCTCTCTGTCTCTCTCTCTCTCTCTCTCTCTCTCTCTCGCTCTCTTTCTCACATATATGAATGAATACATGCTATGTATGAAATAATTAAATACTGTGTATGCATATAAAGTTATATTGTGTAGAATATAGTGCAGACGTGCCATATTGTAACTTAGTAATATAAATATCCTTTAGCTACCTTGACGTGTGTTGTGTTGGGTCTGTGTATAATCTCTCCCCCCCCCTCCCTCCCTCTCTCTGTTTCTCTGTCTCTCTGACTTCCTCCATCCCCCTCTCTCTCTCTCTCTCTCTCTCTCTCTCTCTCTCTCTCTCTCTCTCTCTTTCTCTCTCTCTCTCTCTCTCTCTTTCACCCTCCCTTCCTCCCTCTCTCTCTCTCTCTCTCTCCCTTCCATCCCTCCCTCCCTCCCCCCAGGTGTCCCCCAGCTGTGACCAGGTGCTGGTGAACGGTAAGGAGATGCGCGGGCGCCAATTGCTGGTGGTCAACTTCACCTACATGCACCTGTCGGCCGCGCTGCAGCTGAACGTCTGGGTGCCGCGGCTTCCCCTGCAGATCCACGTCTCCGACACGGAGCTCAGCCAGGTGAAGGGCTGGAGGGTGCCCATCGTCACCAACAAGAGGTAACCACACCCCACCCCCTCAACAAGAGGTAACCATGCCCCCACCCCCTCAACAAGAGGTAACCACGCCCCCACCCCCTCAACAAGAGGTAACCACGCCCCCACCCCTGAACAAGAGCTAACCACGCCCCCGCCCCCTCAACAAGAGGTAACCACGCCCCCACCCCCTCAACAAGAGGTGACCACACCCCCAATGCCTCAACAAGAGCTAACCACGCCCCCCGCCCCCTCAACAAGAGGTGACCACACCCTACCCCCTCAACAAGAGGTAACCACACCCCCAATGCCTCAACAAGAGCTAACCACGCCCCCAACCCTTCAACAAGAGGTAACCACGCCCCCACCCCCTCAACAAGAGGTAACCACGCCCCCACCCCCTCAACAAGCGGTAACCACGCCCCCACCCCCCTCAACAAGCGGTATCCACGCCCCCACCCCCTCAACAAGATGTAACCACGCCCCCACCCCCTCAACAAGAGGTAACCACGCCCCCACCCCCGCAACAAGCGGTAACCACGCCCCCACCCCCTCAACAAGCGGTATCCATGCCCCCACCCCCTCAACAAGAAGTAACCACGCCCCCCACCCCCTCAACAAGCGGTAAACCACGCCCCCACCCCCTCAACAAGCGGTAACCACGCCCCCACCCCCGCAACAAACGGTAACCACGCCCCCACCCCCTCAACCAGCGGTAACCACGCCCCCACCCCCTCAACAAGAGGTAACCACGCCCCCACACCCTCAACAACAGGTAACCACGCCCCCACACCCTCAACAAGGGGTAACCACGCCCCCACCCCCTCAACAAGCGGTATCCACGCCCCCACCCCCTCAACAAGGGGTAACCACGCCCCCCACCCCCTCAACAAGCGGTATCCACGCCCCCACCCCCTCAACAAGCGGTAACTACTCCCCCACCCCCTCAACAAAAGGTAACCACGCCCCCCACCCCCTCAACAAACGGTAACCACGCCCCCACCCCCTCAACAAGAGGTAACCACGCCCCCACCCCCTCAACAAGAGGTAACCACACCCCCCACACCCTCAACAAGAGGTAACCACGCCCTCACCCCCTCAACAAGCGGTAACCACGCCCCCACCCCCTCAACAAGCGGTAACCACGCCCTCACCCCCTCAACCAGAGGTAACTACGCCCCCACCCCCTCAACAAGCGGTAACCACGCCCCCACCCCCTCAACAAAAGGTAACCACGCCCCCACCCCCTCAACAAACGGTAACCACGCCCCCACCCCCTCAACAAGAGGTAACCACGCCCCCACCCCCTCAACAAGAGGTAACCACACCCCCACACCCTCAACAAGAGGTAACCACGCCCTCACCCCCTCAACAAGCGGTAACCACGCCCTCACCCCCTCAACCAGCGGTAACTACGCCCCCACCCCCCTCAACAAGCGGTAACCATGCCCCCACCCCCTCAACAAAAGGTAACCACGCCCCCACCCCCTCAACAAGAGGTAACCACACCCCCACACCCTCAACAACAGGTAACCACGCCCCCACACCCTCAACAAGAGGTAACCACGCCCCCACCCCCTCAACAAGCGGTATCCACGCCCCCACCCCCTCAACAAGCGGTAACCACGCCCCCACCCCCTCAACAAGCGGTAACCACGCCCTCACCCCCTCAACCAGCGGTAACTACGCCCCCACCCCCTCAACAAGCGGTAACCATGCCCCCACCCCCTCAACAAAAGGTAACCACGCCCCCACCCCCTCAACAAACGGTAACCACGCCCCCACCCCCTCAACAAGAGGTAACCACGCCCCCACCCCCCTCAACAAGAGGTAACCACACCCCCACACCCTCAACAAGCGGTAACCACGCCCTCACCCCCTCAACAAGCGGTATCCACGCCCCCACCCCCTCAACAAGCGGTAACCACGCCCCCACCCCCTCAACAAGCGGTAACCACGCCCTCACCCCCTCAACCAGAGGTAACTACGCCCCCACCCCCTCAACAAGCGGTAACCATGCCCCCACCCCCTCAACAAAAGGTAACCACGCCCCCACCCCCCTCAACAAACGGTAACCACGCCCCCACCCCCTCAACAAGAGGTAACCACGCCCCCACCCCCTCAACAAGAGGTAACCACACCCCCACACCCTCAACAAGAGGTAACCACGCCCTCACCCCCCTCAACAAGCGGTAACCACGCCCCCACCCCCTTAACCCCTTAAGGTTGAGGGGGGTGCATTAGCACCCGGATGACTTATACCCACAAGGTCACGAGGAAGCCGTACTTACCCCCTGAAGAGCTCTGTGGAGGAATCGATGAGACGGCGGTTGCCACAGAATTACGTGAAGCCACGTTTACCCTGTGGGAACCGGGCAAGCGTACAGTATGCCGCTGACCATGTCGCTGCTGCACAGATGTCCGCTTAGGGATCCCCTCTCAGTGCAGCCCGGTGGAGTAACACCGATCTGGCTGTTCACTCGGCCGCTGTCATGCAGCTGCAGCTCATGCACGCGTCGCCGCACAGCCGTTTGTCTCAGGGGCTCGATACCGAGACACAGGTCATGACCATCCTGCGGTCGGAGAGGAGCTAGGCACCCTGAACACACCGTCAGGCACGCCGTCTTGGAAAGGCATGGCAAAGAATTATACAGCCTGGGCGCTATGTGCGCCGAGGCGAGATCACACCTCCCGTAACACGCAATCAAATAAAGAATACAGAAAGCAACAAGGAGCAAAACTCTGTGGCGACCACATCACAACAGACAGCCAATCGCAAACAGTATACCGTATCAGTTGGCTATTAACTTAGTGTCACAGCTCACTAGCGGCTAGTGAAAGCAATATGGCTAGCCTTAGCACAATGTAGTTCAAGGCGAGAAATACCCACTATGAGTAAACACACGGCAATATAGTGACACTCGATTAACTGCATCTGCAACTAAACTGAAAAACTGGCGTAAACTACGGGGTGGAAACAACTCCCGGTCCCAAATCCTAACTTAACACAAACAATATGTTGCAATGATGCGAAGACACACTCTGCAATCAAATAAGCACATATATATATATATATATATATATATATATATATATATATATATATATACATACACAAATATAATATGGCAATGTTACAAATAACTTAAATTAAACGTACTGCGAAATAAGCGAGAACGCTTCTCTGCAGTGTGTTATGTTGAACAAATGTACTTTAGCCGAGGAGCGATATTTACGGGAACAGCGAGCTGAAAAGGCAAATCAGTCTCTGGAGAACGAGTTACCGTAGCAACTATCCAACTGATTATGAGACTCCGATGCTAACTGCTGACCCCAAGCACACTGCTGAGTGCTGGGTGGGCGTGTCTTCGACCGGCGCATGTGATGGATATCCAGGTGCACCCACCCTAGTTTCAGCCTGGTCCGGGAACTAGCACTGCATCACTATGTGACTAGTCTCACATAGCCTGACCTATCTCTACACTTTTCTCACACTGAGCTGAATTTATTATCAGTATAGGGGGAAAAAAACAAACTTGTTTGTACTTCTTTAAACCAGTCACAATCGTCTTGGGCGGTGGTAAGCCCAGGATGCAGTGATGGTGCCCTTGCAAAATAGCCTTGGTGGGGGAACATATTTTAAACATATTTTTTGTGTAACTTAACAACCATTCACCGAAAGAACCAAGCAGGACTGCCTTAATGCACAATCCAAATCTTCGTCAAAACTTGCTATTTTCAGGGTGTAGGTTGCTAGCTCGGAGGTTGGTGTTGTTGTTTCACGTAGCGACGGGGACTTTGAGAACGGTAACACGCAGATAGTGGAAGGGGAGGAGAATGCCGACTGAAATAGTCGCCCAATGGCAGTCTTTTACTCACAACCTACATCCGGTGAGTCAGACTACTATGTGACTTGTCCTGAACGTCCTGTCACTCAGAGAAATATAGACGTAGCTCCGGCGCGACACAGGTGAATCAGGTTTATTCTTATATTTACATCCATGGATTTATTCAGTTCGCCGGTATATCTTTAGCCGGTATATTTTCCCTGAGCAATTTGTTTTAACATGGGTCTGTTTTTCTAGAAGTACTGTTCCTGGCGTATGGTCCGTGGTTGGTTGTGTTTGCATGTCAATCAAGACCTCTTCCTAGTAGGCGGGTTCTTGACAAAGTTAACCGGTTATTGAGTTGTTTTGTAAAAGCACAATTTTAACAGATTTTGACCCTGATCTAAGCATCACAATCACACAAACCATTCTTCATCTTAGATGGCGGTGTTCCCTTTCAAATTATAATTATATATGCTTTATAGAATGTATATATTCTATATGTATTATATATTACATTTGAACACATATCATTTTAAGAGCGGCAAATTGCATTGAAATGAAAATGAATAATAAAAAAATACAATAATAATAAGAAAAGGTAGAAACACACAGGTTCCCTGCAGCTTTGCTGCATGGGCCCCAAAAAACAATACAATGTGGTTCCGAACCCAAAAAAAGTTTGATCTTTGATCTCTCATCATTGACTAATATGCCTATCTCAGAACAAAGGAAGGAATTTAATATTTAATTTATTTTCAAGCATATTTTTAAACATTTATTCATACCAGATGCCTTACTGAGGAAAAATCAAGAAAATGTCAAAACACAATTCTAAAAATGGAACAGTGAAAATAACGATGTGTGGGTCTTTGTGTGATCGTGTTTTGTGTGTTGTTGGGTTAGTCTGTGAGTGTGTAAGTTGGTGTAGATGAGTATGAGTGTGTGTGTGTGTGTGTGTGTGTGTGAGCGGGTGTAGTGAAGATAATAAAGTGCTTATTGAACACAACAGTTCAGCAGACATATTGTCCAGTCTATTACTTCTGATGAGGTCACCACCTCCTTCCTGTAAAAATCACAACCATTATGGTGCGGCCATTACTGTCATTATATATAAAGAGCAGTCAGTCACACGCACACACACACACACACACACAGTTTATCTGTTTTTTTCTCACACTTCAAGTGTGCAACTTGCTACACACACACACACACTCACACACACACGCACATTTTCCACAATACCTTTCAGACTACACAGACAACATGAGAAGGCTCCGACTTCAAAACATTTCTTTTACAGATAAAAGCTTTTTTTCTTTCTTTCTTTGAATGTTCCTCCTGCAGCAGGCCAGCATGCGAGGAGCGGCCTGCCTGCCGGATGACTGTGGTTATTCCAGCGGTACACGGCCGAACCACATTTGGTACATGACAAGAACAACCCCCCCCCCCCCCCCCCCCCCCCCCCACTCATGCAGTGTGGTTGAATAATTCAGGGCAGCACTGCATTGCATTGCATTGTGTGTTCAACCTCCCCCCCACCCCCTTCCTGGCGGGGTGGGAGTGCACTACCTTGTTCCACAGAGGAACATCGGGGGGCTTCTGAGGACAGGCTTTTCTATCCGTCTCACCTGTCATTCTTTAGGTTGTAAAAAAAACAACAACACATGCACCATCCGGGTGGGTTTAACCCCGACGACAACACACATCTTAGTCGGAACCAGTCTGAACCTCGCCTGGACCGCTCAATAGAGACGACATGGAGAGTCTTTGTGGAAACACAACAGAGACCGGCATGAAAAGAGCCCACACACCCTGCTGGGCTCCAGTAGCTTACCTTTATCTCTGTCGCTCTCTCTCTCTCTCTCTCTCTCTCTCTCTCTTTCTTTCTTTCTTGTGTGCTCTCTCTCTCTCTCTCTCTCTCTCTTGTGTGTGCTCTCTCTCTCTCTCTCTCCTCTCTCTCTCTCTCTCTCTCTCTCTATTTCGATTTGTCTCTGTCTCTCTCTGTCTGTCTCTCTCTCTCTCTCTCTGTCTCTGTCTCTCTCTCTCTGTCTGTCTCTCTCTCTCTCTCTCTCTCTCTCTCTCTTTCTCTCTCTCTCGATTATTATTTTCAGATGTTCTAAGTTTTGATATCTGTGTATATTTATTCTGTCATGGGGTAAATGTGGCGTAAATAATGAGATTTAAATGTAAAAAAAATCTCTCTCCCTCTCTATCACTTTGTCCCTCTGTCCCCCTCTCTCTCTCTTTCTGTCTCTCAAATACATGTACACATATGTGCACAAAATATGCCACACACACACACACACATATGCAATGGCATACATATGATGCGCACTCTTATATAAGGAGCTATACACAAAAATCCAATACACACTCTTTCTTACACACAAACAACACTGTAATCACAATTTCAGGCGGTGAAACACATGTTACTTCTATTTCTCAGTCGAAAATCAGTGTTGTCCACATGTCTGTATGTGTGTGTGTGTGTGTGTGTGTTTTCTTTTTTTTCTCCCTCAAATGGTGGCTTGGGAGAAATAGATGTGTGTGTGTGTGTGTGTGTGTGTGTGTGTGTGTGTGAGTGTGTAGAAGAGAAGGCCATCTGAGAGAAAATTGGTCAAAATGAGTCAAGAGAACAAAGTGTACTGTAGTGACTGTTTGTGCATTTCCACATAGTTTCAAAGATGTGTTCCTTGTGAATTCGAATTAAAGGCAGTGTAGGAGTCACCATCATAAGATCATTTTCCATACAAATGAAGCGAGGCACGCTTTATTGCTATGTTAAAAGGCATACATTTTAGCATAATTTAAAACAATTCCACACAGACTATGTTTCCATAAGCCAAGCAGATGGATTCATCACAAGTAATCAACAGCCTGTATTTACATCACGTTTTTACTTTGAAGCCCTACAATCCTGCACACAACCACAAGAAGAATTGTTTGAGTGAGTGAAAAATGTTGTGATAATTCATGGGCAGACAGTGGTAGCTCTTTGTTTAACACTTCATAATTCATCAGCAAAATATAATGTTGTAATGGACTTCCATGGAAATACCCCACTATTATATTTCCAAAATGTTACTTTATGAATGTCAATGGTGCTCTTATAAAACTTAAAGGTGCTGTAGGTAAGATTAAAGAGCTATAATTAGTGTGTAATTTGTTAGAAATGCCACATCTGTCAGTTATTACTGAGTGAAATGCTCTGTGAGAATTTCTCTTCTGGTTGACTGTGCATCTGCTTCTATTTGAGACTATTTCGATTTGAGACCACTCCCAGCTCCTTTCTGACCAATCAGGACATCTTGCTCAAAGTCTTGCACTCTTTTGCTGTTTCTCTTTACAACTCTCAAATCCTACCTATAGCAGCTTTAATGAGATTTAAGGAAGAAAAGTCTTCATGTTGATGTGTTTCGCAGCCATGATAAATATACACTCCGATGTGCAAGTTCAAGTTGTGTTGTGTTATAACAACTATGTTTCACTTTATCTCTGTTGTCTCCTATTCTGTCCACCTCTCTCTGTCTGTCTCTCTGTCTGTCTATCTGTCTGTCTCTTGCTCTCTCTCTCTCTGTCTGTCTCTCTCTCTCGCGCTCGCCCACTCTCCAGACCCACCCGGGACAGTGACGATGACGAGGATGACGAGAGGAAGGGTAAAGGCTGTGCCCTCCAGGTAATCCCTGTTCATCACATGTGACTATTGTGGTATGAAAACGCCTTCTTTAAAAAAACTTGACTTTCTCCTGGACCTGACTCTAGTACCAGTACGCTCTGGTCCGGGTGCTGACCCACTTTGTGGCGGAACCGGCCGACCCGGGAGGGGAGATGGTGTACATGCTGGGAACTGACTGGCAGGCGGATATCACAGACCTGGTACTGGACCAGCTGAAGGTAGGCACACACACACACACTCACACACACACACACACACACACACACACACACACACACACACACACACACACACACACACACACACACACACACACACACACACACACACACACAGCTAGTACCTATGATCAAATAGATGGTTTCTGGCATGTCCAGTAGCTCTTAGATGTCTTAGACATGTTGATCACATGAGGAATATCTATTCAATTCATTCAGGAGAGACTAGTATACAAAATTAACCACAACATTTATTGATAACAACAGACGCTGGTGGTGGTGGTGGTGGTGGTGGTGGTGGTGACTATGATGGAGTCTAGACGCTGGTGGTGGTGGTGGTGACTATGATGGAGTCTAGACGCTTGTGGTGGTGGTGAATATGATGGAGTCTAGAAGCTGGTGGTGGTGGTGACTATGATGGAGTCTAGATGCTGGTGGTGGTGGTGACTATGATGGAGTCTATGTGCTGGTGGTGGTGACTATGATGGAGTCTAGATGCTGGTGGTGGTGGTGGTGGTGACTATGATGAAGTCTAGACGCTGGTGGTGGTGGTGAATATCTATGGAATTCCTTGGCCCTAGAGGACACCATCTCCTCCGTAGACAGGCTGCAGGTCCCGGCTGCAGCGAGTCGCAATGAAAACAACAGAGAGGAGCATGAATGAGAGATGTATATATAAACTGCACGTTGGCATGCAATTGTACTACTGTGTAATGCATGAGGTCCTGATTGGTTGAGAGATGAAGGGGCGGGGTCTTCACACCTCATCCATTATAGTTAAGAAGCTGTTGAATGGGCAGTGGAGGGGGTCCTTGTGTACAAGCTGACGATTATTATGGTCTGTTCTGCAGGTGGAGCACCCTCGCATCGCAAAACTGATAGACGGACGCATTCTGATGGGCAGGGACCTGGGAATCACCACAATACAGGTACAAGCCGACTGCTTCTAGTCTCTTCTATGGGATACTTCATGCTCTCTTCTCTACCCTTACCTGGTCTTGTCTCGCACTAGTCTTACATGGCACACATGTCTGATGGCAGACGAGGTAAAATCTGGGTGAACGGGGCATTTTCTCTCACTTCAAACTAGGGCAGAGCGATTTTTTCGATTTAATTGATTAATTTGCATTTTTACTTTCCTACAGTTTGTGAAATGGCTGAACCACGAAACTGTGCTTTAAAAAAGTTAATAGTCCTCTCTCACTTTCCAGAACGCGCGCAAAACTCAGCCACTAAAGGCTCATTTATACTCCCTTTACACATGAAAATAGATTTAACCGTCACTGCCCACATACTTCCATGCGTCCTTTGTGGTCGTAATGCTGTACGTCTTAAGCAAGAGGCAAAAGCGGAGGCAGCGTTGTCGACGGTGGTGGTCTGTGAGGCCATTAAATACATCCCGACGTGGAATTATTTTCACAAATATTACCAATGAGAGATTTCTAATACTTTCAGATGTCTTCTTCGTGTCCTTTGATCCTGTCTCACTCTAACTATTGGCTACACTGCCCCCATGATTTCCGGTGGTACCGCTCCGTTTCATCTGTATCCGTAAGCTTTTATAAAACATGCGCAAATACCGATGAAATGAACGCGGAGTACGGACAGAAGGCTCCGCCCGTATCCGCGTACATATCAAACGTTGAGCATAAATGAGCGTTAAATGAGCCAGATGTCCACGAACACAAATGAAGAAGAACTCACAATAATGACAGCCAAGTTTTGCTGTTGTTATTTAATTCATGAACAACTAAATTGTTCACATAAGCCTAGACTACTTGGTAATCTCATTTTATTTTTATTGTGTTAATAAAGAAAATATGTATTTAAATTTTGCCATGGTCT